>PVJA010007532.1:40508-68234 GCA_004027025.1 Myocastor coypus | reverse complement strand
GGCCAGCCTGGGCTACATAGTAAAACCCCTCTCAAAAAAAAAAAGACCTGAGCCGGGCGTGGTGGCGCATGCCTGTAATACCAGCACTTGGGAGGCTGAGGCAGGAGGATTGGTGCGAGTTCGAGACCAGCCTGGGCTACAGAAGTGAGCTCAAGGCCAGCCTCAACTGCATAGCAGGACCCTGTCTCAAAAAGACCAAAAAAAAAAAAAAAAAAAAAAAAAAAAAAAAAAAAAAAAAAAAAAAAAAAAAAAAAAAAAAAAAAAAAGACATGAATTAAAAACAAAACAAAAAGCTCTGGTCCATATACCTCAATTTTAGTTTATGCAAATGGAATGTAACAAAAATGTATATGTAAGTCTAAACACCTCTTAATATTTAAAAAAACCCTCTACTTTAAAACTTCTTAAAAAGAAATATGTAAGAATATACCCATAGAGACTGTGTAAGGACTTACATTTCTGTCACCTGGACACAAACATCAATCCTCTGCCATTTTCATTTCATTTAATCTCCAATTTTTTATTCTGTAAATTCACCATTAATATGATAAGTAATAATATATTATAGGCTAATTGGAAGGTTTTTTCTTCTTCTTTTTTGGGACAGGGTCTAACTATATAGTTCAAGTTAGCTGCAAACTCACTTTGTAGCCCAGGTCGGCCTTGAACTCAAGTGGTCCTCCTGCCTCAGCCTCTCAAGTGCTAGGATTATAGGCATGCATTACTACACCCAGCTTAGGTTTTTTCTTTTTTCTTTCTTTTTTTTTTTTTTTTTTTGAGACAGGGTCTCACTATACAGTTCAGGCTGGCCTTGAACTCAACTTTTGTAGCCCAGGCTGGTCTCGAACTCACAGTGATCCTCCTGCCTCAGCCTCCCAAGTGCTGGGATTACAGGTGTGTGCGGTTTTTTCTTGATAATAAAACAACAGCACATGTTTATGATTAGTGGCATCATACATTCCATAAAATGTAATATATGAAAGACATATGTAAAAAAAAAAGAAAGACATACGTCCTGTGGGCACTATGCTGACCTTCTGATCGTTGTACTGGTTGGACCATCTTTTTTTTTTTTTTTAACCAGGATTCAGATTCAGAACCTTTGTGCTTACCAGGAAGGCACTGTGCCACTGAGCTATATCTCTGGATCCTGGACCATCTTTTTAAAAACTTTATTCTATTAGTATCTTCTATTCAGTGAGGTGCCAAGTATGGATAATGGTGTTTGTTGGTTTGTCTTCTAGAGGTTCCAGAAAGTGACATAGTTCCAGGGATCATTTTGGTGAAAGAAGAAGAACTTAGCAGATGTATTGAAGATGTGTATAAGGTTAGTAACTTTTTTTTTTTTTTTTTTTTTTTGTATTTTAGGGAAGGGTCTACAGGGTGCTCAGGGTCTCACTACTAGATCAGATTCATAGTGATCCACCTGTTTACAGCCTCCTAAGAGCTGGGATTCCAGGTACATGCTACCATACCCAGTCTCAGTTGTCTTGTCTTAGTACACCCCCGGGGAGGGACTGGCATACAGGCCCAGGGATCAAACCCCTGGCCCCTACACCTGCTTGCAGGTGCACTGTTGCACTATTTGGCTGGCCCAAGGTTAGTAACTTAAGTTACTAATATTCTAAGCCAGCAGTTCTCAACCTGTGGGTCGTGACCCCAGTGGGGGTTGAATGACCAAAACACAGGGGTCACCTAAAGCCATCAGAAAATACATATTTAAACCCATGCTATACCATGGTGAAATGTTATTTATTGGAATTAGTAATCAATATTTCTCAACATATAATTAAATATTGTTTTTGTGATTAATCACTATGTTTAAATTATGTTTGATTTGTAGCAATGAAAATATATAATGTATATCAGGTATTTATATTCTGAATCATAACTGTAGCAAAATTACAGTTTTGAAGTAGCCACCAAAATTATTTTTTGGTTTGGGGTCACCGCAACATGAGGAACTGTATGGCAGGGTCATGGCATTAGAAAGATTGAGAACTACTGTGAATCTAAGCCAATATTTATCATTTGAAAATCTTTAAAATTAATTTATTAATTTTTTTGTAATGCTGCAAATTGAACTCAACACATCAGAAATGTGGTACAGGAGCCAGGCATGGGGATGCACACCTCTAATCCCAACACACTGGGAAGCTGAGGCAGGAGGATCTCAAGTTCAAGCACAGTATGGGCAATTTAGCAAGATTCTCAGAAAAAGATAAAAATATCTAGGGAATGTAGCTCAGTGTAATGACCCTTGGTTCAATCTCCAGTACTCCTCCTACCCTAAAGCCAAATAGGCAACTGCATGGCCCTGTATATCCCAAACTCTTAAAATAATTTTGCCTTTTAACAAAGACCCCAAGAATTGGAGAGGGGAGAAGGGACACAAGAAGAAGGTATGTTAAAATACATATGCCTTCACGCCTGTAATCCCAGCACTCGGGAGGCTGAGGCAGGAGGATCGGTGCGAGTTCGAGACCAGCCTGGGCTACAAAAGTGAGCTCAGGACCAGCCTCAACTGCATAGTGAGACCCTGTCTCAAAAAGACAAAAAAAAAAAAAAAAAAAAAAAAAAAAAAAAAAAAACCACAAAAAAATACGCCTAATTTCCTAAGATGAAAATAAGCATCTCATACTATAGACATGTACTAATAAAAAAAAAAAAAAAAAGGAATTTGGTTTAATCCCTGATCTGCCATGCCAGTCCCACTCCAGGAGTGCACTGAGATGGCAACTGAGACTGGCCATGGTGGCATGCACCTGTAATCTAGCACTTGAGAGGCTGAAAATAGGAGGATCACTATGAGTTCATTCTGTGTACTGAAGCCCTGTAGATCCTGTACTAAATACATTTATTAGGGGCCGGGCGGGATGGCTCAGTGGTCTAAAGTGCCTGCTTGGGAAAGCTTGGGCG
Organism: Myocastor coypus; assembly: GCA_004027025.1. Lineage (NCBI taxonomy): Eukaryota > Metazoa > Chordata > Mammalia > Rodentia > Myocastoridae > Myocastor > Myocastor coypus. The sequence continues at coordinate 65,315 of PVJA010007532.1, read as the reverse complement.
GCTTCAGGGACCGCGGTTCGATCCCCGGCACCACATGCTGTGCCAGCCCTACTCCTAGGGCAGGCTGAGCCAGCCATAAAAAATGAGTGAGTAAACAAAGGTTCTGAAACAAGAAAAAAAAAAAATAAATAAAATAAATTTTAAAAAAAACTTTGATAGCAATGAAAGAAGTAATGTTACATAAATGAATTGCATAATTGCATAAATGAATTTTGCAAATGACTAAATATACAACAAAAGTAAAATATATATAAATTGTGGGTTCTTTATGATTATAGTCTTATAAATCTATATGAGATACAGGGCTGGGAGATAGTATGACAGTCTAAGTGCCTACCTACAAAGTGCTAGGACTTGGTTTGATCCCCAGTACCACATGTCGTGTCAGCCCTGGAAGCAGGCATGGTGGCACATGCTTGTAATCCCAGCACTGGGGAGGCTGAGGTAGGAGGATTGCTATAAGTCCAAACTGCATAGTGAGACCCTGTATCAAATAAATCTATACAAGATACATAGTTTTAGACTAAAATAAAATTTATTGTCTTAGGACTAGATGGAGTGGGACATTCTTTGCTGTTTATTTCTATAAGTTTATAATAGTATTTTACAATTGAAAATTTTACAACTTTCAAAATTGTATTACACATAAAAACGTACATCTGCTGTAGAAAGTAGTCTGGCAGTTCCAGAAAGCTAAATATAGAGTTCTCACATGACCCAGCAATACTATTCCTAGATATTACCCAGGGAATATTGCAGTACACATGGAAAATTGTGAATATTAATTCATAAGAGCTAAAAGGTGGAAACTCATGTGTCTGTTAACTGATAAGTGATAAACAAATGTGCTATATACATACAATAGAGTATTTTTCTGCCATAAACAAAATGTAGTACGAGTACATGCTATTATATATATGAACATTAAAAAATTTGAAATAAAAGAAGCTGGGCATGAAAAGCTTCATGTTGTATGTTTACATTTGTAGGAGGTGTCTATGTAGGCAACTGAAAGAAAAACAAACTAGGTTAGTGGTTGCAGAGACTAGGGGGAAAGTTGGTGAATTGGAAATGGCTGCTAAAGAATATAGGCTTTTCTTTTTCTTTTTTTTTTAATGTATTTAGTACAGGATCTACAGGGTCTCACTACACATCAGACTCACAGTGATTCTCCTGTTTTCAGCCTCCCAAGCGCTAGGATTATAGGTTTGCACCACCATGCCCAGTCTCAATTGCCTCTCAGCATGTCCCCAGGGATGGGGCTAGCATGGCAGAGCATGTGACACTGGGGATAGAATCCCAGTTCCTGTGTCTGCCTAAGCAGATGTTTATAATCCGCTGAGCTATCTGCCAGTCTTTGGAATATAAATTTTTTTGAAACAAAATCTGTATGTAGTTGATCCTGGCCTCATACTCAGCAGTCCTCCTACTTCAGCCTGCTGAGTGCTGAGATTACAGGTGTATACCACCATAACCTGTTTGTGTTTCTCATTTCTATCGCAGCAGCTTAAGTTAGAGCATTTAACACTTTTTAGGAAAGTTTTATTTATTTATTATTATTATTATTTTTTATTCTTGTTTCAGAACCTTTGTCTAGTCACTCATTTTTATGGCTGGCTCAGCCTGCCCCGAGGGCAGGGCTGGTGCAGCATGTGATGCTGGGGATCAAACCATGGTCCCTGAAGCCACCCAAGCCTTCCCAAGCAGGCGCTTTAGACCACTGAGCCATCCTGCAGGGCCCCTTTAGAAAAGTTTTAAAATTTAGCTTTTTAAATGAAATAGTTTAAATATTAATACAAAGAAAAGATATGAAGATTAATAAACCTATGCACCCACCATTCAGTTTAAGAAATTAAACATTAAGCCAGGAGTGGTAGTATATACCTGCAATCCTAGCATGGTGGGAGGCTGAGGCAGGAGGAATACAAATGTGAGGCTACCCTGGACAACGAAGCAACTTAGTGAGACCCTGGCTCAAAAAAAAAAAAAATGAGGGCTTGGGAATGCAGCTCAGGACAAATGCCTTGGATTCAAATGTGAGCACCATAAAGAAAAAAGAGCCGGGCGTGGTGGCTCACGCCTGTAATCCCAGCACTCGGGAGGCTGAGGCAGGAGGATCGGTGCGAGTTCGAGACCAGCCTGGGCTACAAAAGTGAGCTCAAGGCCATCCTCAACTGCATAGTGAGACCCTGTCTCAAAAAGACAAAAAAAAAAAAGAAAAAAAGAAACATCGGTTCAGTTGAAGTCCTTTATCTACATCTTTGATCCTCCCTTATCCGCCCCCACTCCCCTCTACACCCTAAGGAAACCATCCTCACTTGTATTTTTATTTCTTTTTGTTTGCCTGTGATTTTTTTTTTTTTTTTTTTTTAGACAAAGTCTCATGAGTTGTAGGCTGGTGTCAGACTCTGTATGTAAACTAGGCTGTCCTCAAATTCATGATGCTTCTGCCTTACCTTCATGAGTGCTAAGATTACTTAAAAGCATGCACCACTATGCTCAGGTTATATTAGTGATTTCTTAAGCTATTTGTAATATTGTGCATGATTTTCAATTTTGTTTAAATGACATACATAATTAATTCATTAATTTTTATTATTTTTGTTGTGTTCCACTGTATGACTGTGATTACACCATTACTTATTTTTTCTTCTATTCATGGATTTATTTCTGGGGAATCTTCTGAGTACATTGTGGGGTTTTGTTTTATGTTTGTTTGTTTGTATGTTACTGGAGATGGAACCCAGAGCCTTTGCCTTGAGCTATATCCCTACCTCATTTTGTAATTTTAGACAACTTCTGGCTCAGTTGCTCAGGTTGAATCTGTACTTGTAGTCCTACAGCCTTAACCTCTCAAAGATCTGGGATTATAAATGTGTGTCATCATGTCTAGTACATTTTGGTTTTAATAAATATTTCTCATTGTTAGTAAGATCGAACATTTTATTGGGGCTTTTTGTTATTTACTTGTTTGTTAAATTTTCTTTTCCATAAATTGCCTACTCAAGTCAGGTGTAATGACCCATACTTATGCTACCAGCACCCTGGGAGGCTGAGGCAGAAGAATTTCAAGTTTGACCAAACCTGGACAATTTCATGATCTAGCAAGACCCTATCTAAAAACTAAAAGATAGAGCTAAGGACATAGCTCAGTGTGAAGAACCAGGATTCAATACCTGCTTCCTCATAAATAAATAGCCTTTCAAGTGGTTGGTCCATTTAAGAAAAACCTAGCCCAACTGCCTGTTCGAAACCTTTTTTTTTTCTTGTTTCAGAACTTTTGTTTGTTTATTTATTTATTTATTCTTAAGGCCAGCTCAGCCTGCCCTGAGGGCAGGGCTAGTGCAGCACGTGGTGCTGGGGATCGAACTGTGGTCCCTGCAGCCGCCTAAGCTTTCCTAAGCAGGCACTTTAGATCACTGAGCCATCCTGCCGGGCCCCTGAAACGTTTTTTAGATTATCTTTTTCTTAAAAAAAATAAACAAGGGCCCGGCGGGATGGCTCAGTGGTCTAAAGCGCCTGCTTGGGAAAGCTTGGGCGGCTTCAGGGACCGCGGTTAGATCCCTAGGCACTACATGCTGCGCCAGCCCTGCCCTCAGGGCGGGCTGAGCCGGCCATAAAAATGAGTGAATAAACCAAGGTTCTAAAACAATAAATAAATAAATAAATAAGTGGAGGCCAGGGATACAGCTCATGGGCACAAGTACAAGATCCTGAGTTCAAATCCTGGTACAAACAAAAAGCAAAAGAAAAAAAAACTATCCATACTATAAAAATCATCTGCTTTAAATATATAGTTTAGTGATTTTTTTTTTAAAGGTAAATTTACATATTTATGAAACCATTTCCACATTTCCTTTGTCTGTTCCATTTATAGTTGTTCCCCGTTTCTACCCTTGGCTCCAGGCAACCATTGCTCTGTTCTCTGCCTCTATGGATTTGCCTTTTTGTAAATATTTCATATAATGTAATCATGCAATGTGTATTTTTTTGTGTCTAACTTTTGTCACGTAACATAATATTTCTGGGTTTCATTCAAGTTGTTGGATATATCAATGTTTTGTTTCTTAATTGCTAAGTAAGGGTTGGGGAGATAACTCAGCAGTCTAAGCGCCTGCCTGGCAAGTGCAAAGACCCAGGATCAATCCCTAGTACTGCATGCCATGCCAGCCCTGGGTCCTAAGCTGGCCACCTAAATTGGCTGTGGTGGTGCATGCCTATAACCACAGCGCTGGGGAGGCTGAGACAAGAGGATCATTGCAAATCTTGGCTTCATAGCAAGAACTTTACCAAATTAATTCATTAATTTTAAATTGCTAAATAATACTGTTAGGTAACTATATCACTTTTTGTTTATCCATTCAGCAGTGGATGACCATTTAGATGTGGAGTAAATCTTCAGCAGTTTTATTGAGAGAGTTCACAAACCATATGAATCACCCACTGAAAAAATCAATGGCTTTTTCTATTCATAGGCTTGTACAGTCATCATCACAATCCAGATTGGAAAATTTCACTACCTCCAAAGAAATTCCCTATACCACATAGGCGTTACTCTGAAATCACTCCAACTACCCAAATTCTCCAAGCCCTAGGCAAGGACTAACATATTTTCTGTCTGCATAGATTTGCCTACTTTGAACATTGCATATAAACAGGATCACACAACATAAGGACTTTGTGATTGACTTTTTTCACCTAGCATGATATTTTTAAGTTTCATCCCTATCATAACGTGAATTCTTTTTTTTTTTTTTCTTTGTCTTTTTGAGACAGGGCCTCACTATGCAGTTCAGGCTGGCCTTGAGCTCACTTTTGTAGCCCAGGTTGGTCTCAAACTCACACCAATCCTCCTGCCTCAGACTCCCAAGTGCTGGGCATTACATGAATCTATACTCTATAGATTCATACTCTATGAATCTATACTCTTTTTATTGCCAGATAGTATTCTGTTATATCATCATACCACATTTAGTTTGCTCAATCATCAGCTGATGGACTTTAGTTTCCATATTTTGGTTATTAATGAATGATGTTGCTATGAATAGTCATCTACATGCCATTCTTTCCTGTGACTTGGATGTGATTTGATTATGTGCCCCAAGATTTCACATCTCCAGTGTGCTGATACCTGAGAGGTAGTGTGGAACCTTCAAGAAGTAGGGCTTTATGAAAAACAACTGAGTCATTGGTCACTACCCTTGGAAAGTATTGTTTTTTTTTTTTTATGGTACCATGGGTTGAACTCAGGACCTTGCACTTGCCAGGCAAATGCTTATCCTACTGAGCTATCTCCCTGGCCCCTGATGTGGTTTTTGAGATGTCCTGGTTAGTCCTCTAGAAAGGGTCATTACAAAGGAGAAAACCTGGTCCCTCCTGTCCTATCCTGTGTGTTCCTGCCCTGATGCCATCTACCATGCAGTAGGGCTTGGGGCCTTTGCCATATGATAGAGTCAGTGCAGTGCTAATAGACATTCAGCTTTGAAAACTCTGAGCTCCATAAACCTCTTTTCTTTATAAAATAACCACCTTGGGGATTTTATCAGAAGATTGACCAATGCAGGACACACCTAGTAATTGAATTGTCTGATCATATGACAGCTCTTATGTTTAAACATTTGAGCTCAAGGTCAGTCTGAACTGCATAGTGAGACCCTGTCTCAAAAAGATGAAAAAAAAGCCGGACGTGGTGGCTCACGCCTGTAATCCCAGCACTCGGGAGGCTGAGGCAGGAGGATTGGTGCGAGTTCGAGACCAGCCTGGGCTACAAAAGTGAGCTCAGGACCAGCCTCAACTGCATAGCGAGACCCTGTCTCAAAAAGACAAAAAAAAAAAAAAAGATGAAAAAAAAAAAAAATTTGAGGTACTGCCAGACTGTTTTCCAAAAGGGCTGCATTATTTCGTATTTCCACTCACATATATGAAGATAGATAGTGAACCTTAAATCATACTAATTCAGATGAGAAAGTATGCATCTGGTTTTTATTTGTTTTGTTTTTATTTGTGATAGAGTCACTATGTAGTCAAGGCTGGCCTTGAACTTGCAGTGCTCCTCCAGTGTCAGCCTCTCAAGTGCTGGGATGAGCCACTACTCCTTTCCGTGCTTCTGTTTTAAGCCTTCTGTTGTAACTTGTGCATATAAAATGAATGCTTAAAAATTCAGACTCATTCTCCATGGCATTTACTTTCCTGATAAAGTGAAATGTTTACTATCCTTTATATCACTATAAAGGGGTAGTACACTCTACAGAATTGATTGGTTGTGACTATCCTACTAATGTGTTTTGAAATTGTCTCATTGTTATTTCTTTCTCATTAAAATTAATAAAATTAGCCAGGTGTGGTGGCTCATGCCTGTAATCTCAGCACTTGGGAGGCTGAGACAGGAGGATCAGTGCGAATTTGAGACCAGCCCTGGGCCCCAAAAGTGAGCTCAAGGCCAGCCTGAACTGCACATCGAGACCCTGTCTCAAAAAGACAATAATAATAATAATAATAATAATAATAATAATAATAATAAATTAAAAAAAGAATTGATCAGGCACAGAAATATGAAGGTAAATTGCTTTTAGATAAAATATGACATGTAACTTAGTAAATATAATGTATGTGTGTGTATGTGTTTAATATATTTAGTACAGAGTCTTCAGGATCTCACTATACAGATCGGACTTTAGTGATCCTTCCTGTTTTTCAGCCTCCCAAGTGCTGGGATTATAGGCACAGGCCACCACACCCAGTCTCATTCTCCATCTCAGCCCCCATGTCTGCCTAAGCAGGTGCTTTAAGCCACTGAGCTATACTGGCCAGCCCATCCGTCCATCCGTGTATATGTGTGTGTGTGTATGTGTGTGTGTTCAGATGACTTACGTTTTGACTTCTAAAAAGTTGTGCCTCATGTCCTGTTGAAATATTAGTAGAAAAGGACTTTTCAGATTAGCAGAAGATAAGAAGTTATATAGGGCAGCCTAAAAAGCAAATGCTTTGAATTAGAGAACAATGTTCCTCTAATTTTCAGAATAATCTCATTTGGGCATATCCTACCTAAGGAATATTATGATGGGAAACTGTTAAATGTTGACATGGAGTGTCAGACTTAAAAATACTTCCAAGCCAGGGGTGTGGCAAGCTGTGGCTAAATTTTGATACAGATTTCTGTAGCATTCCTTGTAAGTCGGTAAATTGCCTTTAGAGGGAAAAGAAAGCACAGCAGAGGTTCCTTTTCACAAGGAAATGATCCTCTATAAAAGAGAGGAGGGGGGAAGGAAGGATGGGAGAGGGAAGGGAAAGAGAGAGAGAGAGAGAGAGAGAGAGAGAGAGAGAGAGAGAGAGAGAGAGAAATCATTTATCTAATTCTTGCCTCCCAAACTGGGATAGTTGCCACTTTTGTGAATTTAAAAAGTCCTAGAGAGACAAGCAAATCATTAGTTTGCTGTAGATGCTACATTTTGTATAAAAGGTTGGTTTTGTTGTGAGTCCAGGAGGGGCGTGGAAGGGTAATTATTCTTTCTACAAGGTTTTGGCAATGCAGCTGCAGTTGGAAAACAAAGGAAATGTGTACATTGGAGGAAAATGGTAAACACTGCAAAATTTAGCAACAAAGGATTGTTGTCTTTATTAACTTTTTGTTAATACAAAATTACAGAGTACAGCTCAAAGGCAGGAAACAAGGAAAACATCTGGGATGGGTGAAGTGATCTAACTACTCAATGAGTATCCAAAGGGTGTTTAGCTTTAGAGAGGCATTTGGAAACATTTCCAGATCTGTTTCTCTGTCTCTTTTCCTTTTTTTTTCATCAGGACCAGTGTTTGAACTCACAATCTTACACTTGCCAGGCAGGCACTTGTTCCATGGAGCTATCTCCCCAGCCCTTCTTTTCCTTCTTATTAACATCTATTCAGATAAAATTCACACAAATTCAGTCCCACTTAAGGTGTACATTAAATGTTTGTGCAACATCATGTCAACCTAATGTTATTTATCTATTTATTTTTGTATTGTAGTACAGGGTTTACAGGGCCTCACTATACAGATTGGACTCATAGTGATCCTCCTGTTTTCAGCCTCCCAAGCCCTGGGATTATAGGTGGGCATGCCACGCCCAGTCTCAGTCCCAGCCTCAGTGCACCCTGGGAATGGGGCCAGCACAGCGTGCTGTACAACCTAATTTTTAAATGCTTTTGTGTCCCCTAAATGAAGCCCCACATATGCTAGCTGCCATTCTCCAGGGTCTCCACTGCCCCTGACTCTAGGCACCACTGATCTACTTTCTACCTCTGTACAGTTGCCTGTTTTGAACATTTTGTATAAGTGGATCAGATCTTGTACACTGTGTGGTTTTAGCAGGACATTTTTAAGTTTTATCTATATTGCAGCACAAAGCAGTACTTATTTCTTATTTCAAACTTGTATTCCATTGTATGGATAATACTGTATTCTCTCCCCATTCATCTGTTGAAAGATTTTGGGTTATTTCCATCATTTGGCTTTTATGCACAAGTTATTGTATGTGTATATACATTTTCATTTCTCTTCAGTGTATATATCTAGGTGTGGACATTTGGGATCATACAGTAACTGTTTAATCTTTTGAGAACCTACACATTGGCCAGGAGGCTATGTCATTTTGCATTCCTACCAGTAGTCTGTTAGAGTTCCAGTTTCTCTACATGCTGGCCAACTTATTAGTACTTGTCTTTTTTGCTATAGGCCTAGTTGATAAAAAGTAGCATCTTTTTTTTTTTTTTTTTTTTTTTGTGTGTGTGTGTGTGTGGTATAGGGGATTGAACTCAGGACCTTGTGCTTGCTAGGTATGTGTTTATGTTACTGGGCCTGGCTCATTGTGGGTTTTCTTGAGTTTGGGGGTTGGGTTTTTTGTTGGTTGGTTGGTTGGTTGGTTAGTTGGTTCGTTTGGGTTTTTTTTATTTTGTTTATTTTTTGCACTACTGGGAACTGAACCAGGGAACACTGAGCTCCATCTCTATCTCTCTACTCGCCCCATCTTACTAAGTTAATATAGATGCTAACCTGGAACTAGTGACCCTCCCTCATCAGCCTCCTCAGCAGCTGGGATTACAGGTCTGTGATACCATGCCTGGTCCCATTCTGGTTTTGGTTTACATTTTCCTAATGGCTAATGATATTGAGCAGCTTTTTGTGTACTTACTGATCATTTGTGTGTCTTTATTTTTAGAGAAATGTCTATAAGGATCTTTTGTCCAGTTTTGAATTGGTTGGTCCTGGGTCACCAACAGCTCCCTCCAAGGAAGGTCCTATCTTCTCAATCCCCAAACTTCTGACTTCTCTACCCTCTTGTAGCTGAGCAGTGTTAATCTGGAATCTTAAGAGTTTGAGGTTTGTTTTATCTTGGGGCCTCAAGTTTGACATCCTATGTCACATGTGTCATCTGAGCCACCACCCAGCTGTTATCCCTAAGGTTGTATACTAACTCCAAGGCTCTTCTTTTGGTACTAAGGGTACCAAAAGAGCCCAGGACCTTTACCCTGAACTGTGTCTCCCATCCCCTTCTGATTTTCAGAAAGGCTCTTACTAAGTTGTCTAGGCTGAACTAGAACTTGTGATCCTTCTGTGTCAGCCTCCTAGAGTGCTGGGCTTACAGCTATGCTCTGTTTTTACTCTTTACATTATCCTAATCAGATTGATTATCTGATTTTTTTTTTTTTGCCCCCATTGGGGAGGAACAGGGTCTGTAGTTGAGGCTGGCTTTGACTTCACTGTGTAGCCCATTCCGCCTCATACACCTGGTAGTCCTCCTGCCTCAGCCTCCAAGTACTGGAATTACAGGTATCCACCACCACACCTGGCTGGTTATCTGATTTTTTTTTTTAAGACCATTGCAGAATTAGAAATTAGACTAGCCAGACATATATAGCCCAGTGGCATGGTGTCTGCCTGGCAAATATAACGTCCTTACCCCCTCACCCCAGCCCCACCCCCGCAAAAGAAAAGCAGCCAAAAAAAGTCAGATCAAACAAGGCACAATGACAAGGTAATACCAACAGATTGAAAAAAAGCTGTAGAAAACTACCCCAAAGAGCATAATAACTTGAAAAAGTAAAGTATATTGGAGCTGATATATTTAATATACATTGTTTAAAAGGCAGGAACTGGGGCCCAGCAGGATGGCTCAGTGGTCTAAAGTGCCTGCTTGGGAAAGCTTGGGTGGCTGCAGGGACTGCGGTTCAATCCCCGGCACCACATGCTGTGCCAGCTCTGCCCTCAGGGCAGGCTGAGCCGGCCATAAAAATAACTAAATAAACAAACAAAAGTTCTGAAACAAGAATAAATAAATAAATAAATAAATAATTCTTTTAAAAAATAAAAATAAAATGCAGGAACTAAATGTTAGAAGTATTTCTTTCAGGGGGCCAGGGAGATAACTCAGCAGTCTGTTAGCCTACTTAGGCAAGCTTAGGCAAATAGGTAGACTTCAGTTTGATCCCAGGCACCATATGCCTTGCCAGCCCTGCCTCCAGGGTAGGCTGAGCCAGCTACACACACACACACACACACAAAGAGAAGTATTTCTTTCTGGAAGCCCTGAAGTATAAATATATTTTGGAATTTAAAGGGACAAACCCTCCACTCTTTTTTTTTCCCCCTGGTACCAGGGATTGAACTCAGGACCCTTGCTTGCCAGGCAAGCACTTGTTCTACTGAGCTGTCTCCCAGCCCAAACCCTCCACTCTGAATCATCCCTCTCCCTCGCATTCTGGACATGAAAACCAGCAGCTTGCACATACTAGGTAACTGCTTTGCCCCTGAGCTCTGGGTTACATCCCCAGCCCTCTGAATGAAAATTTTATGGTGGGAACATTACAAGGGAAAACCTTTATACCCTTGCGTTCTTCACACACAATGGAGAGTAGAGCAGCATAGCTATAATAGGTCTAGGGGACCAGATGGAAAGTTCTCAGTGTGTAGGTGAATATATGTAGGTGCTAGTTAACTGAAAACCTGGTATCAACACTTGTTCTTCATCTGCATGGATAATTCTTATTTCTGTTACTCTGTGCATTATATCTGATAAGCTGGTGGAAGCCAAAAAAAACCAGATACACAGCTCAAATGATTTTTAGTTCGGCCTCTCTCACCCCCAGCAATCCTCTGTCCTGACTGTGTATCTTCCCTTGTATGATGGGGAGTAATAGGGCTTTGCCTACAGAAGTTAAGAGAGGCCTAAATTGCACAGAGATCAAAATCTAGGCAGTGCAACATTATTTATTTAATTATTTAGAGTGTGTGTGTGTGTGTGTGTGTGTGTGTGTGTGTGTGTGTGTGTGTAGTATCAGGCATCAAACTCAAACCTTGCACTTGCCAAACAGGCACTTAAGCACCTGAGCTATATTCCCAGTCTATAGGTGGGGCAATATTTAACAAGAACTTGCAGTTCTTTATGTGGATTTGTTTTGTTTTTTTTGTTTTTTTGTTTTTTTGGTCTTTTTGAGACAGGGTCTTGCTATGCAGTTCAGGCTGGCCTGGAGCTTACTTTTGTAGCCCAGGCTGGTCTCGAACTCACAGCAATCCTCCTACCTCAGCCTCCCAAGTGCTGGGATTACAGGCGTGCACCACCACGCCAGGCAATGTGGATTTGTTTTGACAAACCACATTCTCATATGGGGGAATGTTTCCTGTTAGTATTCTTCACAGTACTTACCTAAGGCATCTTCAAAACAGAAAAAATGTTAGGGTAGGAAAGTCTAGGAAGTACTTAATTAGTTTATTTTGTACATTTTCATTTCCATTTTATCTCACTGTTTCCAGATTCAGAGAGTCTTGACTTTAATTATCTAAGTCTTTCCCCCATCTAATCTAATAAATTTCTAATTATACTTACTTTGTCAGAGTGAGCATTTCACTCTTCTTTCTGAATTTTTAATTAGTTTTACTGAATAAGTTAGAATAGTAGAATCTTAAAACTAGAAGAAACTTTAGAAATAATTTAGTGAAATTCATTAAAAAATATACACTTTACAGTGATCCCTTAGTGTTCCCAGGAGATTGGTTCCAGAACCTTCTAGAAACCTAAACCCAGCAACGCTCAAGTCCTTTGTGTATAATGATGTTGTATGGGTTTACAACCTCTATAATTCTCTCATATGCTTTAAATAATCTCTAGGTTACTTACAGTACTCAATATAATGTAAACATTGTATAAATTAGTTTTACTGTGTTATTTAGAGAATAATGATAAATTGGCACATATTTAGTACGGACACAATTTTTGTTCTCAAGTATTTCAGTCTGGTTAGGTAAAACTGAGTATGTGGAACCTATGGCTGTGAAGGGGCAGCTTTTTCTTTTCTTTTTTTTTTTGAGACAGGGTCTCTGAATCTCTGAATCGCCCAAGTGCAGGTAAACTTGTGATCTTCCTCCCTTAACATCCCAGAAAGCTGAGATTACAGGTGTGCGCAACCATGCCTAGTAATATATATATATATATATATATATATATATATATATATATATATTTTTTTTTTTTTTTTTTTTTTTTTTTTTTTTTTTTTTTTTTTTTTTTTTTTTTTTTTTTTTTTTTTTTTTTTTTTTTTTTTTTTTTTTTTTTTGTGGGACTGGTGTTTGAACTCATGACTTTGCACTTGCCAGGCAGGCACTTGTGCCACGGACCTATCTCCCCAGCTCCTCTTGTGATTGATTCTTTTTTTTCTTTATGGTTGGCTCAGCCTGTCCTGGGGGTGGGGCTGGCCCAGCATGTGATGCCGGGGATCAAACTGTGGTCTCTGTGGTTGCCTAAGCTTTCCTAAGCAAGCACGTGAGACTGCTGAACCATCTCACCAGCCTGACATCTATATATTTTTTAATTATTTTATTTATTTATTTATTTATTTATTTTTCTTTTAGAACCTTTGTTTGTTTATTCATTCATTTTTATGGCCAGCTCAGCCTGCCCCGAAGGCAAGGGCTGGCGCAGCATGTAGTGCCAGGGATCGAACCGCAGTCCCTGAAGCTGCCCAAGCTTTCCCAAACAGGCACTTTAGACCACTGAGCCATCCCGCCAGGCCCCTCGACATCTATATTTTTTAAAGCAATTTTTTTTTTTTTTTTTGGTGGTACCAGGAATTGAACTCAGGACCTTATACTTGCCAGGCAAGTGCTTATTCTACTGAGCTATCTCTCTGACCCCTTTAAGAGCAATTTCTGTTCACATCAAAATTAAGCATGAGGTACAGAGGAGTCTGCATATACTTTCTGCTTCAAGACAGCATCCCCCTTGAGAGAGGTCCATTTGTCACAATTAATGAAACTGCATTGACAACACATCAGTATTACCCCATGTCCATACCTTACAGTAGGGTTCACTCTTGGTATCATGTAGTTCATAGGTTTTGATTAGTCCTTCATTGAACAGTAGAAGAAACAAATCCCACAGGATTGTTTGAGGTGACTTTTCTAACTCTTACAACTAGTCAGTGGCAGAGCTAATACAGGAATCAGTCCTTCTTTCTACCTATTGTCTGTGTCTGTCTTTCTCTCTCTCTTTCTCTGTCACTGTGTATGTTTGTTTAGAAAACAATATTTGCACATGGTGCAAATTTAAGAAGTGCAAAAGGCTTTATAATGAAAAATTAATTGCCTCACCTCTGTCCCTTCCTGAAGGATAACCCTTCTTTGCAGAAATTTCCACTTACAATATTTAAATTATGACTTTGAATTTTAAGTGAAGGACCAAAAGAAGTAGTCTTCAAAGCTGTGGGAGTCACACATTACATTTTCTGAGTGTTATGGTTCAGAGTCTGTGGTGTAGCTTAGTGGAAAGCACCAAGACCTGTGAACCAGAGATGTGGGGGCTGGACTATGTCTCCAAGGTAATTTATTCACATTTGAGTTGTGGGATGAAATAAGGTAACTTTTGATAAGTTCATAGCATACTGTAACACACAAGTGCCCAAAAGCTGTCAGTTTCTTTTTGGCTCAGGAAACTTTTTTAAGAAAAGACTGTTTTGTGCAATATGTTCTGAAAGTATGCATAGTACAAAATACTTGCTATATTAGGTAACTTGCCTTGTTCTTTTTCTTCTCACTTGTCTTAATTAAACTCAGCAAGTGCATTAGAAGTCCTAAGAAGCTACTATCGAGTCACTACACTATTGTAAAAGACCCACAATTCACTAGCTTTATCTTTTCTTCTCCACTACTCTTATCTTTAATAAGGGTAAAAATGAAGTTCTATCCTGTGTTGAATTTCAGTGTGAGTAGTCAGTTTGATTCTGAGTGGAACTATCATATTTATATTCTAAGCATGTACATCCCAATGATAGATACACATATTATAAAAACAATTTCATAGGGCCAGCCAAATAGCTCAGCAGATTAAAGTGCCTGAAAGAGGTGCAGGGACCAGAAATTTGATCCCCAGACTTGCTGTGCTGGTCCTGCCCCCAGGACTTGCTGAGACAACTATTGAGACTGGGTGTGGTGGTTTGAGCCTATAATCCCAGCTCTTGGGAGGCTGTAAATGGGCAAATCCCTATGAGTCTGATCTAGTAGTGAGACTCTGAACACCCTGTAGACCCCCCCCAAAAAAAAATCAATTTCATTTACTGTGATATCAAAAATAATGTTAAGCTGGGCATGGTGGTGCACGCCTGTAATCCCACTACTTGGGAGGCTGAGGCAGGAGGATCGGTGCGAGTTTGAGATCAGCCTGGGCTACAGAAGTGAGCTCAAGACCAGCCTGAACTGCATAGTGAGACCCTGTCTCAAAAAGACTAAAAATAAAATAAATATAGATGAATGGTTGTAAAGCTTAACCACAGAGCCTCCTCTTTAGACCACTGAGCCATCCTGCCAGGCCCAGGTCCTTAACAATTTATACAGCATGGTGCTATGTATTTTATGAAATACTTGAACCTGACTTGTAGTAATTGCTCCCCATGCCAAAAGCCTACTGCCTTCATTATAAGTGAGAAAGCTGAGACTGGAAGACATTAAAATATCTTATGCATTTTTCCTCATTCATATGATTTGGGACATTCATATAAGTAGTAGAAAAAAAATTCACACCCACATTTCCTGGCTTCTGGTTTCCTTGGGTTCTTTCAGTGACTGCAGTGTGCTTAGAGGGCTACACTTAGCCTTATAATAGGAGTTTCTAAAATGAGAAGGGGAGAATGTGTGGATACCTTTTCATTTTATTTTGTTTGCTTAAAACAGAAACATGTTTATTTTTAATAGCCTTAAGTTTTTTTTCTCCTTTAGTCTAATATGTATTAAATCCTTTCAGAGAACTTTTCTTCAGATACTAAGTACAAAAACCCTCTTTTGTTCAGTCTGCTTTCTTTTTCGTGACCGAAGTTCTGAGTCTGTTCAATTAATTAGCTCTCACTGAATAGCCTATAGCTGCAGCTCTGAGAAAAGAAAAAAAAAAAAAAAAAAAAAGAGAAAGAAAGAAAAAAAAAATACACAGAGCATTGTAACTTCCCCTCATAAAACAGAGCTTTTAAGAAAATGAACAGCAGGCTACTTTGTCCAGTCAATCACAAGAACACTGACCAAGTTACCTACTATAAATGCTAGATGCTTTGCCAGGTTTACAAATATAGAAATCACTAAGCACCAACAATAACTGCCATCAAAGAGCTCTCAGACAAATAAATAAAGAGTGACAGTTGTGTGTGGTCTGCATTTAATGAATATCCAGAGCCAGACATGGTGGTGTATACCTGTGATCCCTGCTACTTAAGAGGCTGAAGCAGGAAGATTACAAGTTTGAGGGCAGCCTAGGCCATTTAAATAGACCCTGAACCCCCAAAATAAAAAAGCACAGGGGACTGTAATACAGTTGGAGAGTACTCCTGTGTTCAGTACCCAGTACTGTGGAAAAAAGAAGCAAATAAATCCTAAAAATGTGAATTGGTCCTGTGTTGTAGCACAGTCCTGTGAGTTTAAAAGAATGATTGTAGGCTGGGTGTGATGGCGCATGCCTGTAACCCCAGTACGTGGGAGGCTGAGGCAGGAGGATCAATGTGAGTTTGAGACCAGCTTGGTCTACAAAAATGAGCTCAAGGCCAGCCTGAACTGCATAGTGAGACCCTGTCTCAAAAAGACTAAAAATAAAATAAATATAGATGAATGGTTGTAAAGCTTAACCACAGAGCCTCCTCTCAAGACCAAATCTGAGAACAAAAGCCAAGGGGCAGTCAGGAAGAAATGTGGAAATCCCTAGGAAGGAACAATGAACTCCCTAGACTGCCAGTGGGAACCAGTCTGTCTTTGTCTAATCTGCTCTGATCTATTGTGGTTTTATAGATCCATCCCAGCCTCCTATGCTGTCCCTCGGCTCTTCCTACATGTTTCTACTAGAAAAACCACAGCTAGATCTGTTTGACCTCATTTGAAGCATCCTTTTTTTCACCCTCTGAAAGGATTTTTCACACCAAATAATTGAATGGCCACCTTCAGAGTCAGTTTTTCCTTTCCTTGCTCCAGCTTTCTTAATATTTTCATTTGGTGATCTCTGGTTGTACAAGTATCTTGAGTAACCAGAAAACGTTTCAATTAGTATTTCATCTTTAAAGTACTAACTACCTTCTGGATGTGAGAACAGAAAAGCGCAAAAGGCAGAGCTATAAATGTGTTATCTTAGTCAAGTTGAAGGTTCAGGTGTTTCAGTTTTATCTGGGGGGCCAGCTCATTATTTTCAACCTGTCTTACTGGTGGAAGTACTACCAGAAGTGTATAATAATAAGTGTATATAATAAGTCAGAGAATGATAGGTCAGATGTGAAAAAGGCCGTGAGGCTTGATCATTGCAACCATTTTACTGATTATGAAAATGAGACTCAGAGAAGTCAGCTGATTTGTGTTAAGTCACACAGTTGGTCACTAGAAATATTTAACAAGTAACTCCATATGAGACATGCCCGAGAGTTATGCCATATATATATATAAAAATTCCAGTGATAAAAAAAAAAAAATTCCAGTGATATGCTTATCAGGATGTGTTGCTTTTCTTTGGCAGGATTTTGCTGTGTAGTTTGTGCTGACCTTGAACTCACTGTGTAGCCCACACTGGCCTCAAACTCTTGGCTATCCTTCTACCTCAGCCTCCCAAGTGGTGGGATTACAAGCATGTACCACCACTCTTGGTGATATGCTTACTCCTAGGAATATTTTTACCACAAAGAAAAAAAAATACATGAGGTATTAGATTATATTTCAAAACTTAAATTCCATTTACTTTGCTTCCAGGAGAACTAGAGGACTGGACATAAGCACAGATCAAGGGAATTCCACAATGGCCAGGTGTCAGGACACAGAGGTACAAAAGTCACCTGCACTACCCACACACAGTCACTGGGGCAGGAAGATCCTACTTAGTGTGCATTCACTGCTTCTTCAGTCAATCTGGCACCAGCCTAGTGAGAAGTGACTGGGAAGAGCTTGCCCTAATAGTTTCCTTCACATATATTTTTTATTATTTTATCTATTCATTTATTTATGGTGCAGAGTCTTACTATGCACCTCAGACTCATGATCCTCCTGATTTGTACCTCACTAGTTCTGGGATTACAGGCATGTGCCACTGTGCCTGGACTCCATCACCAGCTCAGCATGACTGGGGACGGCGACAGCATGGCATGGGGTGCCAGGGATCAAACCCTGGCCCCTGCACTTACCTAAGCAAGCGCTTAGTTTGCTGAGTTATACCACCAGTCCTTCCTTCACATATAGTATGACTTCATGGGGACAACTCCGTGTGTGCAGGTGTGGTTGTGTGCATGTGTGCATGTCTGCTTGTTTGAATTTTCCTAGGTCATTATTTGCTCATTATCATTTCTGGCACCAAGGGATCACAATACAGCTTTGGCTGATCGGTCCAGCCACCTATATACCAGCATAGTTTACTAAACTCAAAATAGGGGCTGGCAAGATAGCTCAGTGGTCTAGAGCACCTGCTTAGGCAAGCTTAGGCAACTGCAGGGACCATGTTTTGATCCCAGCACCACATGCTACACCAGCCATACTCCCAGGGCAGGCTGAGCCAGCCATAACATACATACATACATACATACATACATACATACATAAAAAGTAAACTCAAAAAATAACCCAGTGACCAGGAGTCCACATTAAAGGAGAAGTGACTAGATTTTACTTAGGGAATCTAAACAGAAGAAAACAAGGATATGAAGTATAGAGCAAATATATGAGTTCAGTCAGTGATAGGAAAGAAGAGGTGATCCCTAGCAAGAGCGGGCCAGGTTCTGCTGCTCCTGGAGATCTACTGAGGACTTAGTAGAAAGGGGACCATATAAAGAGTAGAAGAAGGGAGACCTAGAGGCTGCTGTCCATGGTGCCACTCATGAATTTCAGCTTGGTTTTGCAGTTTATAGGACTAGGGTTATTAGGGTGATAAGGTAGGATCTACCAAGGGTGGAGACAGCTTAGATAAAGTTGATATAAGTTAGGGTTTGAAGCAAGGAAAATATCATTATGCCCAGAGGAGGTAGAGATGGAGCAACTAGGAGACATGATTTTGGGGGGTGGTTGTCTTGCTTTTGGTGCTGGGAACTGAACCCAGTAGCTTGGGCATGCTAAGCATGTGCTCCACCACTTAATTACACCCCTATCCCAGTGTATTGTGTGTGTGTGGAAAGAGAGAGAGAGAGAGAGAGAGAGAGAGAGAGAGAGAGAGAGAGAGAGAGACATACAACTATTATTTGAAATTGTGAAATTTGATGACGTTAAATCCATTTGCCTTATTGTCCAGCCATCACCAATATTGGGTTCTAGAACCTTTTCACAAGTGGAAATTCTGGATCCATTAAGCAATCAGCCCTCCTTCATTCCTCCTCTTACCACTGGTGTAACTAATGTACTCTCTCTCCCTGCAGATTCTGAATGGATTTTATGTGAGATCTTCGCTTGTGCTGGCACTGCCATTTATTTACTGGGTTGTCTTTGTTCAACTGATGTAGATACTCTGAGCCTCAGTTGGCCACATTTTGAGAATGAGAACAAAAATACTTAAACTGCAGACCCTTGTGATGATGGAATATATGTTAAATGTTTAGCTAAGTATCTTGTTTGTGTATTACATGGTAGTAATTGTCTCATAAAAGCAATAACAAATCAGGTACAGTTGTACATGTCTGTAATCTGAGCTTCTTGGAAGGCTGAGGCAGGAGGTTCACAATATGGAAGTCAGGCTAGACGATTTATCAAGACTACAAAAAGTAAATAAATAATAAGTAAATAACAGTGGGAATTTCCTTAAATTGTATGCTACTATGTTTAAAGTGCTTATTCATTTAAAAATTAAGTAACACACAATTTAAAAAAATCTATCAGGAGGGAATTCAAATTCTACTATATTGTTGGAAGGAGGAAACCCTGGTGCAGTGGTTCATGCCTATAATCTCAGTGCTCTGGGGAGCTGAGGCAAGAGGATTGCAAGTTTGGGCCCAGCTTGGACAGCTTAGTGACTTAGCAAGGTCTTGTCTCAGAATAATAAAATAAAACAAGCAACAATAACAACAACAAAAAACAGAGGAGGAAAAAAAGGACTCAGGATGTAGCTCAGTGCAAAGACCCCAGGTTTAATCCAAGTATGTCTTCCCCCACACACCAAAATTCTACTCCCATAAGTTGTTTTCCAGGGCAGTTGAAGAGTTGAGAGCTAACTATATGTTCATGGAACTCTTGTATGTTATAAACTCTAAAATGCTATTGAAATTTGTAGAAGAAAAAAAAAATAGTTTCATAGTGGCTTTATGCTTAATATTTGAGTGAAAGAATAAGGAATTGAATAGTGAAATATAAAAAGGTTTATGGAAGTGATAGAACTCAAGCTAGGTTAATTTCATAAGTACTTTTTCCTGTCTTTTGACAATGAAATACAATCCTGTCATCAGGATATATAGTAACCATTAAGGCAGACAAAATAAACTGGATTTTGATTTTTCTTTTTAGGTTTAAAACTATTGAAAATAAATGAATACACTGAGCTGGGTATGTGGCTCAGTGGCACAGTGCGTGCCTGGCAAGTGCAAGGTCCTCAGTTTAATTCCCAGAACTAAAAAAAAAAAAAGAAAGAAAAAAGAAAAATAGATATGTTTTGCTTTTCTCAAGGGAGTTTAAAGGAAGTGAGCTCACAAGAGGGAAACATTTATTATTGGTGTTGGAAAAGAGATAACAGTTATGCATGTACAAAGGAGAGGTCATTGCAATTCTTTTTTTTTTTTTTTTTTCTTGTTTCAGAACGTTTGTTTGTTTGTTTGTTTGTTTGTTTGTTTATTTATTTTTATGGCCGGCTCAGCCTGCCCTGAGGGCAGGGCTGGTGCAGCATGTGGTGTCAGAGATCGAACCAGGGTCCCTGCAGCCACCCAAGCTTTCCCAAGCAGGCGCTTTAGACCACTGAGCCATCCTGCCAGGCCCCTGCAATTCTTTAAGATATTGTAGAAGAAATTTATTTATCAGGTTGAGCCAAAAGGAGACCTCATCTCTAAATCTTTTCACTTTCAAAGAATTATATTTTTGCATTTGTGTTTGTGAATTTAATGATTATTAGTTGGTTCATTCCTCAGGGTTGTTCTTAATTTTTCTCCTAAATATGCTTCCCCTCAATACTACCTTTTGTTTTTTTTTTTTTTGTCTTTGTCTTTTTGAGACAGGGTCTCACTATGTAGCTCAGACTGGCCTTGTGCTCACTTTGTAGCCCAGGCTGGTCTCCAACTCCCAGTGCTTCTCCTGCATCAGCCTCCAGAGTGCTGGTATTATACCTCCCCTGGCTCTTTATTTTACTTTATACCGCTTACTTCTGCCTGGTAATGTCTAGTGATTGCTTACCACATGCCTGCCCCACCAGTTATAAGTGTCTGTGAAACAGATTGGGATCACTGCTGCATTGCCAGTACCACAGGTATGCTTTGCACATACCTGTATTCATGAGACATTTTCTAAACCTTTACATAAAAGATGTATATACAGCTGCATAGTTTTTTTCTAAATGTGAAAGTGATGCTCACTCCTTATAAGGAAATACAGAAGAATGTAATAGAGATTTTAAAAATTGGAGGAATTTATCAACAATATATAGAGGGCCCGGCAGGATGGCTCAGTGGTCTAAAGCGCCTGCTTGGGAAAGCTTGGAAGGCTTCAGGGAACGCGGTTCGATCCCCGGCACCACATGCTGCGCCAGCCCTGCCCTCGGGGCAGGCTGAGCTGGCCATAAAAATGAGTAAATAAACAAAGGTTCTGAAACAAGAAAATAAATAAATAAAATTTAAAAAAAACAATATATAGAAATATACTTGATTAAGTTCATGTTAATGTTTGAGGTTCTTTCAGAACTTTTGTTTGTTTGTTTATTTATTTTTATGGCCCGCTCAGCCTCCCTTAAGGAAGGGCTGGCACAGCATGTGGTGTCAGGGATCGAACCGCGGTCCCTGCAGCCGCCCAAGCTTTCCTAAGCGGACACTTTAGACCACTGAGCCATCCTGGCGGGCAATGTTTGAGGTTCTTAAACCCTGTTGAGCCAGGAAATAATGGAAATTCACACCATCTGGTTTGTTTTGTAGTAAAGATAGTGGTAAGGAAGGCTGGCTCCATAGGGATTAAACTGTGAACACAGGATTCAGGGCCCTTATGTTATCTGGAGGATCTCTTTTGCCTCCTGTAATTGGTGATGCCATAATTAAGCCTGCATATTACTTCTCAGCATGACCTCACAGAGCACTTCATTTAGCTGAGCTTACTGAGATCAGATCATGCGCAAGAAACTGGCTTTTTAGTTACCAGGATCTACAAAGGAGTTAGAAGGCTTAAGAATTATGAAAAATTAGATTGATTGAAAGAACAGAGTTTATTGGGAAAGTGCAGAGATTTTTCCACCCTGTAAACATGCCTCCATGACCTTTCAATTCTTATAAACAGTATCAATTCCTACCTCAGTGCTATAAATAGGGGCCTCTTCAATCTTCTCTGTCTTCATCTTTAAATAGGGGTGCTAAAATTGACTTAGGGGAGATTGTTATAATTTTAATGAGCTAACTAAGGAATCTAGTGCAATACCTTAAAGATTTAAAAAAGCCTTACCATAGGTCCTGGAACACCTATATAATTTTCTGCTGTTCTTCTTTCTTGTGTCATCATTGTCTGCACCATTAGATTTTAATTAATTTATTTTAACAAAAGTACATTTTAAAATCCTATTGTTGGGAATGGGGAGAAAGCTCCATGGCACAAGTGCCTGCCTGGTAAGAGCAAGGTCATCAGTTTGAACTCCAGTCCTGGAAAAAAAAATCCTATTGTTTATAGTAGGGAATAAGTATTATTCAAAATGAAGTGAAAGGTCATAGAGACATTTTAAATTTTTTTTTCTTTTTTTCCCTAAGTCATGGAGATATTTTACAGGCTGGAAAAATCTCTGTTCTTTCCCTTAGACACTTTAAATTATTTGCCCTGAGGTGTTATTATTATTCATTTACTTGTTTTGTTTGTCCTGTTATGACATAAGCAACTGGGAGCTAAGGATTATTATTCATTTTTATGCTCAACTTGTAGTACCTAGGACAGTACTTCAAACTTTGTGAATGTCCAGTAAAAGTCTGTTGACTTTAATGCATCATGCTAGGCTTATTGAAAGGCATAACTTAAGTATGTGTAATTATTGTTAATAAAATTCAACATTCTCATGTATTTAAATGTATAAAGCGGGTATAGATCTAGGTGTGAAGAGTATTTCTCTGAGCAGTTATTGAATTGGTAGTCACATCCTAGGAATGATGAATCCAGAGTAAGTTATGTTCTATTTAAAATCTAGAGTTTTTTTGTTTTGTGTTTGTCTTTTGTTTTGGTGCTGGGAATTCAACCTAGGGCCTCACCCTCACACAAATGAAGCACATGGTACATGTCTAGTTCTTCCATCGACTTTTAAGTTTTTCTCTTTGATGACAATTGTTGCTTGCTAATAGCAGGACCTTTGACAGTAGCACAGTTGTCATATAGATGAATAATAGGCAGATTAGGAAGCATGGAGGTGGCCATGGTTAGGAAAAAGAGACAGTCAGAAAATGAGTTAATTTACATACTTCACTGACAAGTGCAGAGTGGGATGGAGGGACATTCTAATTCAGTCTCCCCAAGTTTTTTTTTTTTTTTTTTTTTTTTTTTTTTTTTTTTTTTTTTTTTTTTTTTTTTTTGTGTGTGTGTATACATGTAGTTTTGTTGCAACAAAACAACTTGTACACTTCGAATGTTTAAAACTGTGCATCACCTTTTCTTTTCCAGTGGGGGGAAAAAGAATTTAAAAATAAACCAAAAAAATTACAATAGAGAATGTCTATTCCAAATAATCTCTACAGATTCTGCTGATAGTCTCTCTAAGTCTGATCCTGTCTGCCAATCTTAAATAGTTCTATCACACATTGAGCACGGTCTTAGAGCTAAAATTATGTACATTAGGAAGAGAAGGTTGCTTTAAAATAAGACTTAACTCCTGCCAAGTTTCTGGTGTTGGTTTACTGTTGCTCTGGCCTTGCATGTGCTCTGTGCTCACCATGTCTTTTTGTCCTAGGTGTACGTGGTGGGGAATGACCCTCTCACAGTGTTGGTGGATTCCTTGCTTCCAGTGCTGAGGATGCTCTTTGTTCTCTACTGCTTCACAAAGCAGACCGTGTCTCACCTAAGGTGAATAACTTAGCAGAGCCTTATTTGCTTGTAGAAATTTGATTATAGAATTTGATTATAGAATCTTTATTTGCAAAGACACAGGCCACTTCTTATTTCACTTCAAAGTCAGGAAATTGTTTGGGGAGCCTTATTCTGCTCTTTCAGAAAACAAAGGTTTCCAGATCAGAGAGATTTGGATATAGTTTTTAGGATGAATTTCCTTAGCCTCTGTCCTAAACATCAGAGAGAAATCTGTTTCTGTGTATAAACATGTCAATGAGAAATATTGCCATTATAGGTCTAGGAAGGAGCAAACAGGATGGAGCATAGTGACCTTGTGGGGAGTTAGAAAACAAGTTTGAAAAATTTGGATGTGGGTGTAGCACATTGTAGTCATCCTGAGATTTGATATGAGCGATACTGTATTGTTTAAAGAAAAGAAAGAAAGAAAGAAAAAAAAGACCAGTGAGGTAGCTTAGTGGTCTAAAGCGCCTGCTTAAGTAAGCATAGGTAAGTGTTCAGGGACCATGGTTTAATCCCTGACACCACATGCAGTACCAACCTTGCCCCCAGGGTGGGCTGAGCTAGCCACAATAAATAAATAAATAAATAAAAATAAAATTAAATAAATAAGAAAGAAAGAATTTCTGGGGCTGGCCAGATAACTCAGTGGATTAAAGCACCTGATTAGGCAGATGTAGGGACTGGGTATGATCCCCGCATGCTGTGCCAGCCCCACCCCAAGGGGATACTGGGACGCACGAGTTAAGACTGTGGGGGGGCCCACGCCTGTGATCCCAGCATTTGGGAGGCTGAAAACAGGAGACGCACTAAGAGTCCAGTCTGTGTAGTGAGACCATATAGACCTTGTACTAAATACATTTAAAAAAATAAAATTAAAAAATAATGTTATCTAAAGAATACTGTTTTGTGTTAAAATTTAAGTAGGACACATTTAAATAGAATTTATATTTAGTATAGTTCTATTTTTATAGTCATTTATCTTGTTTCTTCATTTTGATGTATGTTTGCATTGTTTCTAAAATCCTGTAGAATTCCAGTTTTTGTTGTTGCCCCAGTGTAATTTTTTTTTTTTTTTTTTTTTTTTTTTTTTTTTTTTTTTTTTTTTTTTTTTTTTTTTTTTGGGTGTTTTG
>PVJA010007532.1:14311-40408 GCA_004027025.1 Myocastor coypus | reverse complement strand
TTGCCTACACAGGTGCTCAAACCACTGAGCTAACCAGAAAGCCCCCCCACCAGTTTAACTGCATTATTGATTATGCAATAATAGTATTTCTTCATAGAGTTACTATGAAGACTAAATAGAGTTTGACATAGTCTCTGGCAAATATCAACTCAATAAATGGTAGCTATCATTAGCATGGTTGCTAAGTGGTGAAGGAAGATATCTACATTATTCAAAGTTTACATATGCCTTGGACTCTTCAGCTTTCAGTTAGCCTATCATTGTAGCTACTGTACAGTGACAAGAAAGACGGTAGAGAATAATGGAGGCTATAAATAAGGAAATTGGTTTCAAAGGACTTTCCATATAAATTGCTTTAGTTTTAAAATCCCCCAAAAAAGCCGGGTGTGGTGGCGCATGCCTGTAATCCCAGCACTCGGGAGGCTGAGGCGGGAGGATTGGTGAGAATTCGAGACCAGCCAGGGCTACAGAACTGAGCTCAAGGCCAGCCTGAACTGTACAGCGAGACCCTGTCTCAAAAAAGACAAAACAAAAAAACCCCCAAGCCACCATGGCACTGTTATGTCATCATCAGAGGCTGGCAAGAGAGATGCAAATGTCCTTTCTGTTCCTCTTCTAGTTGATTGGCACAGATCAAAGGAAGGGAGGAGGGGCCCGGCAGGATGGCTCAGTGGTCTGGAGCACCTGCTTAGGAAAGCTTGGGCAGCTGCAGGGACCATGGTTCAATCCCGGGCACCACATGCTGTGCCAGCCCTGCCATCAGGGCAGGCTCAGCTGGCCATGAAAATAAACAAACACACAAACAAAAATTCTGAAACAAGAATAAAATAAAATAAAAATATTAAAAAAAAAACAAAGGAAGGGAGGAATCAGTAATATTTCATTAGTATGCTGTTTCTTTGTTACCAGCTGGGTCACACTGAAAGTGTGTGGTTTTTGATCAATAGATACTTTCATTCACAGTATCTGATCCAAAGGTAAATTGTATGCTTGGAGTTCTAACAACAGATCATGTGGGGCTCATGTGACATGTCAGGGTTGCTTCTAGGGCCAAGGATTAGTTAGTTACTCATTGACTTTCACTGTATTTGCAATATGAAAGTCACAAGGTGTATGTTTTCCACTCATATTTGAATTAGTAGTAGGTGATTGTGCCAGTATTTAGAACACAGTGAAACCTGACAGCCCACCTGCTTTGTTTCTTTCTTTCTTTCTGTTTCTTTTTTCTTATGTTAGCTTGTTAGATGCATAGAGTAAGATAACAAGCTCATTCATAACTACTTTTTCTGCCAGGTCATTTTGCCAAGAGATCTTATTATGGATCTTGGAGAAGCTGGAAAGGAAGCTAGCAATTGCCATCCTGAAGGGATTTGCAGGATTGGACAAAGCTGTGCCCTCTCTCCACCCTCTGTGTCAGTTTAGAGCTGCCAACCAGGGTGGCATTGAGATTACTATCAGAGAGGCTGTTAGGTGAGTTTACCCATCCTTTACTGTCTATCCAGATTTAATTCTAACCATAAGGCTGTTCTGTAACTCAACCACTAAGGGGCACTGATAGAAAAGAAACCAGAAACTCAAGCTGCTGAGGCTTTTGCTATTTATAGTCTCTAAGTGAAATGTGAGCTTCAAATGATCCTCCAGGTTTTTTCCAAGGTGCCAACTAATAGGAGGTGCAATTTAGTGGAGCCTCACAGCTCTGTATCACGACAAGCCCACTTCTCAGAGCCTTTGCCAGGATCAGAGTAAAGGGCAGCACATGTTCGCCCTTAGCACCAGAATAATCCAATTCTGTTTCTGACTCGCAGTATGGTATATATGTGTGTAGTTAGATTTATTCCTAAAGGAAATTGTCTGATAAATACATTTTGTGCTAGTTTTATTAGAAAAGCAAATATTGGTAAAATAGATATATTTCTTGAACATCTCTCTCTCTCTCTCTCTCTCTCTCTCTCTCTCTCTCTCTCTCTCTCTCTCTCTCCTCTCTCGTGTGTGTGTGTTTCATTTTATTTTGGAGCTGGGAGAGAGCCTGGTGTATGCTGAGCAAGTGCTCTACTACTGGGATATATCCCCAGCACCAAAAGTACATCTTTTAAGTTATTTCTATTTTTGGTGATTTGTGGAACATACATTCCTGTTGGTCATAGATTTTAACTATACCAACTCCTTCATTGGATTTCATATCATACTCATATACACCTTATTGAAGTGTTTACATTTAATTTAATCTTTTCTTTTTGGAATTTTTGGCAGTACTGGAGATTGAACTCAGGACCTTATTCTTGCCAGGCAGGTGCTTATGCCACTGAGCTATCTCCTTGGCCTAACTTTTGTGTTTTTGAGACATAGCCAGATATGCATGTTGTGTTTTTGAGACATAGACAGTCTAGCTATGTAGTTCTTTTGGGGCTTGAGTGATGTAACCCAGGCTGGCCTTGAACTCACAGTGCTTTCCTGTGAGTTCAGCCTCCTGAGTGCTGAAATTACACCTAGCTCTAAATTTAATTTTGTAATCATTGTTAACTTTGTCAAAACTTTAAAAACATGCTCAATATAATGGACTTGTGGGGAAATATATGTGTATATATTTCAAATAGAATTACCAGAGCAAACTAAAGCTACAAATTTCATGAGAATTGTTGACCATTAGCAGGCTTGTGATTATAATCATGCTCATAAAATAAAAGAATTTAAAATTATTTGGCATGTTTGTTTGAAAAGCATTTGGGAACTCTTATTACCTAGGACCACTTTAGTGATAGTGAAAATTTTATAACGTTTAACTTAGTAATTATAACTAACTGCTATTTTAATAGCACATGTCTTAATACATGTAGATCAAAATCTACAGTCCTTATTAAAAGTACTTTCTCAAAAAAAAAAAATAGTACTTTCTCTTCATGTTCAGAAAAAAAATTTAGTAAGCAGCAATTGAATGACTCTCCATCCACTGCCTAAAGCAGTAGCTCTTTGAGATCTCTGAGAGGGGTTCTAGGGATCTATAATCTGTAATTATACACACACACTTTTTTAAATATTCAGACATTTTTTTCTGAAAATAGGGTCCATAGTTTTCTTTAGATGCTAAAAACAAGAAAATCCTGTTTCACTAGCATTGCAAAAACAAAAAACCAGTCTATTTCCAAAAGGTTCATAGACCCTGTACCAAGTAAGTGATAGAGGAGTTAAGAGAGGGTGAGAGAGATTTGTCATTTTGTCATTTGCTGTCAAAGGCCTACTCATGATATTAGTGTCCCAGTGGCTGAGTCAGGGACTTCAGTGGGTATCATTACTTACCATTTACTCTGCCATAGGCCCAGCAGAAATTATTGTGAGCAGTTCCTGGGAATTTTATGCAGTAATCATAGCATTCTTTTCAGAAACTTATACAGACTTTATTGTTTAGTAATCACATTCGTCCTACTTATTTTTCTGTACTTTTACATACTTTCTAACTAATTCATATGCATTGAGATTAACTGCACCTTCTCCTGTGGCTCCCCCTCTCTCACCCACCACTATCTGTGTCTCTTCAGTGGTTCATCTGAAAGAGTAGAATTCCTTTGAATGGCAGCCAAGGCCTATTATTTTAGTTTACTATGTAGTTTCATGAAGGATTATTAGATTTAGATTATTTGATTTAGAAGATTATTATGTGGTTTCAAAAGATAATATCTCTTGGTGACACTGCCAGGCTAAACTTTCCCTTTGTTGCAGCGATGAAGATGAAACCCTGTACCAGAAGCTGTCCTCAGAGCAGAGCCAGATGGAGCATCTGGGGGACTTGCTCACCCATTGCCAGGAGTGTGGTTTGGCAGGAGACTTCTTTATCTTCTGTCTGAAAGTAAGAAGTCCATACAGTTGTTCAAGATCATCTTTATTCTGGGGTGGTCCCTGGCGTCCCTTTGAATTTTTCAAGGCATTCGTAATTTTAGGTCTTATAATTTGGGTGCCAGTTTAAGAAAATGAGCAGAAGACAAAAATGGTAATTTAATTTTTTCTTAGTCTTTGAGTTGGTGAAAAGAAGAAATTTGTGTTTAGTCAGAGTGATGTTCTCTAACTACTTTGGAAGGTAATCGGCCCTGAAATGTTAGATGAACGAAGCAGAGTTATTAGTCTATGAAATGGTTAATCTTTGCTCCTTGTTGACAGAAAGAACTCTTTTGAAGTTAATAGTGGGTTTTACAGCTATAGAGTAATCCCCTATCCTTTTTGGCAGTTGTTTTGTCAGGTATTTGGAAGAGAGATTTAGCATACTGCTTCCCTCATTTTAGTCTGTAGCCACTTGAAATCTTTTTTGAGTTTCTTTCTTAGTACCAGTGCTTGTGTTTTCTTTTGTCCTGATTTCCAGTAATGATTTGTACCCGTTAATGTTATACCTGTTGGATGTCATCAGCCAGTGACCTCCAGCTTAGCCCTCACCATTCTTCCCCCTAAAGAAAGTCCTGACCCTAAGACATATTTGTGAAGTTTAAATTGGGGATAATGTAGGAGGATCCAAAGAAGAAACTATGGTTATGTATTTACTTATTTATTTTTGTTTGTTGAGACAGAATCTTGCTATGTAGTCTAAGCTGCTCTTGAGCGCCTATATATTCCAGGCTGCCCTTGAATTTATGATGATCCTCCTGCCTCAGCCTCCTGGGAGCTGGGATTACAGATGTGCGCCACCATGCTGGCTAGTAAACATTTCTAAAACTTCAAGGGAGAATCCTTTTCCCCCCAATACAGGGGATGTACCTTCATACTGAGCTACATCTCTAGCCTTTTTAATTTTATTTTTATTTTGAGGCATTATTTCAGTAAGTTGCTAAGTTGCCCAGTCTCAAATTTGTGATCTCACACCTCAGCCCCTCAGACTGGCTGCAGGCATGTGTTACCATGCCCAGCTAGGTGACACATTTTTGTTGTGGGACCGGGGTTTGAACTCATGATCTTGCACTTGTCAGGCAGGCACTTGTGCCATGGAGCTATCTCCCCAGCCTCCCAGGTGACACATTTTTGAATGTACTTCTCTTCTTACCCCCATGTTCACATTCACCCCAATGCTCAGCCACTCATTGTAAGTAACATTCCAAGGAGATGTGTGCTTAATTGTATGATTTTTTATAAAGACTGTTTAAAAATAAAAGGACTTTGTTCTAAACTAGGATAACTGTACCTTGGCACATATGCCATTTTGGCCTAGATGAATCTTTTCAGTGCATACTAAGGAGTTGTGCATTATAAGATACTTAACAGCATCCCTGACCTCTACCCACTAAATGCCAGTATTACCCCCCAATTATGACAACGAAAAATGTCCCACAGACATTGCAAAATGTCCCCTGGGGAGCAAAATTGCCAGGCACAGTTAAGCACCATGCTCTGAGCTGTCAATTATGGTGGTAAAGCACTAATTGTGAGGGAACTTAAGGTTTTCCCTTCCCGAGGAAATTTGCAAAGGGTGGGTGAAAGCCTATAAAACCCACAATAATGAATTATTCATTAGTGGAAGTTTAGTTCTGAGCATTGTAAAGGAAGGGCTTTTAATGATATTTAAAAGGACTTTGGGAGAGTTATATGGCCTAAGGGTTCAATTCAAGGAAGGCCAATGGTAAAAGATCATAAAAATACTGATAAAATAACTATCAAACTAGTTCTTTGTGTGTGGCATGTTTTTATTATACAGTCTGAAAGTACATGGTATCATAATGAGTATATTATCCTACAACTTACCTTTTTTATACAACAATGTCTTTGAGGTCTACATTGTTACCTACATAAATCCAGTTCATTTATTTAACTGCTT
This sequence comes from Myocastor coypus, assembly GCA_004027025.1. Lineage (NCBI taxonomy): Eukaryota > Metazoa > Chordata > Mammalia > Rodentia > Myocastoridae > Myocastor > Myocastor coypus. The sequence goes on along the minus strand of PVJA010007532.1, from coordinate 34,620 downwards.
TGATATAATAAATACATTATTCATTATTCTCTTATTCTGGACACTTGGGTTTTCTCCAGTTTTTGGCTATTATAACTAGTGCTATAACAAATGCAGAAAATTTCTTTGCATGTACATTTCAAACAGTTTTCTAACTGTTTTACTGGCTTTTTCACTTTTTCTTTCCTCTCCCACTTCCAGGAGTTGACACATCTGACTGTGGAAAATGAAGCGGAGTTAAAACCTCAGCCCTTCCCCAGCAATAGCCTCTTGGAATTGGAGCACCAGGCTCTCCTCACAGAATGCCAGGAGCATAGGCTGCTCATCCTGCAGTTACTGGCTGTTCTGTGTGAGAAAATGTCAGAGCAGATATTCACAAACATCACTCAGGTCAGTGGCCGCCACATTCTGAATCCACCCTGTTGGCATTTGTAGTGGCTTTTTAAAACTTTTTTTCTCCCCCCAAAATGTCCAGAAATATTGTGCAGGATGTGATTTGATAATACCTGCATTCTGGTGAAACATGCAAATAACGGAGCCAACATTAGATCAAATGAGCCTAAAACTTTCTTAGTCCTGGGAATTCACGTCAGCCCTAAGGTGATTTTCATGCTTATAAAACTGAACAGTTATTTTATACATTTATATGTTATATTGCAGTGGTTATCAAAATTCCCTGGGATCTTTTTTAAAAATATCGATACTAATCACCTTTTAGAGACTCTGATTTAGCTTATCTACATGAGAACTTGGGCATCCTTTTGTTTGTTTGTTTATTTGAGATAGGGTCTTGCTGTATAGTCCAGCTGGCCTCCTTGAACTTGCTATACTCCTGCCTCAGCCTCCTGAGTTCTGGGGTTCAAATGTAATACTAACATGCCCTGCTTACCTTATTTTTTTAAAAGCTCCATATGTATCAAAAGTTGAAACCCGGGCATAGTGACACACGCCTGTAATCCCAGCACTTGGGAGGCTGAGGCAGGAGGATTGATATGAGTTCAAGACCAGCCTGGGCTACAAAAATGAGCTCAAGGCCAGCCTGAACTGCATAGTAAAACCTTATCTCAAAAAGATTAAAAAAAAAAAAAAAAAGTTGAGAAAGATTTGAAAAAGAAATGCTAATAAGATGACTTTAAATCTTCTAGGTCCCCTAACTCATAGCTAATTGCTATAGTATCTTGTAAAAATTTTAAGATGTTTTTATAAAATGTTTGCCTATGTGAGTCAGCAGCTGAATTTTGTTGGCTGTCATTATTTTTATCACTTTTTTTTTTAATGGGAAAGAAAAGTAATAAAGCTTAGGCATTGCAGTTGCCACATTTCACCACTTTACCAGAGGTAGTTGTTGCCTGCTTGGTGTAAGATAGTAAGATCGTCATGCTTAAATCTGATTCTCCGGCTCTTTGTATGGCTGTCATTGTCATCTGCCTTTGGGTGTTGCTAAGCAGCATTTCACTATAGCTCCTGCTGAGAAAATTTGCAGCTGCCTGTCAGCTCTGACTTGTCTTGCCTGTTTAATGAGAATTACGTTCATCATTTCTTTCCTGGTCTCTTATTCCTTTAGTTCACTGACCCCATGTTAGTTGGTGGGGTGATTTGTTTCTCCTGTGTTCATATCCATTCCCAGAAGACTTCCAGACCTTCTGTTTTTGTCTCAGAATGCTAATTTAAAGGTGAAACCGCCCAGAAACTGATGTGACTTGAGCTTTTGCACTCATCTTCCTTTACTCCTAATTAAGGAATATGGTGTTAGGGTGGTACAAGAATGATATGTCCCATTAAATTATCTTTCAGCTAAGAATAAATGTATCAGAACAAAAAGAACCACAAGGAACTAATAAATTGCAGTTAGTCATCTTACTGCTAGTGATAGTGATAGTCACATTAATATAGATAAAGTGAATCGGCCTTATGTGGTTTTGTTGATATTATTAGAAACCAGGGAAAACCTATAGCTATGAAATAAAAAAATGAGAATAAAAACCCTATAATATTGCTATCTAAATTAGAATCATTAGCATGAATTCATATTTGATTTTTCTTTTTTAAAAGTATTCTCCTAGTACAGACCATTCTAGGTGCCAAAAAGCAGTAACAACTCAGTGCCATAGACATCCTTCATGTCATAGTATAGTTTCTAAATATCTTTTTTTTTTTTTTAAGACATGGTCTCACTATGCAGTTCAGGCTGGCCTTGAGCTCATTTTTGTAGCTCAGGCTGGTCTTGAACTTGTGCTGATCCTCCTGCCTCAGCCTCCCAAGTGCTGGGATTAGAGGTATGTGTCATCATGCCCAGCCCCAAAATACCATTTTCATTTTAAAAAAATGAAACATTCTTAAAGCTCTTTGAAATAAATATTGAGTTAAGGTCTGGTAGAACAGTCATATAAACTTCAAAGCAGTTTGTTATGCCCCAAATTGCAGTGAGGCTATCTGAGATTAATGGTATTAAATCAGTAGAATTTGGGAGCCAACTTGAAGCAAGTCTCAGGCCTAGAGAGGACAATTGCAGCATCAAACAGAATAATGTCAGCTGAGCATGGTGACACATGCCTGTAATGTTAGCCCTCTAAGGCTGAGATAGGAGCATTACAAGTCTCAGTCCAACCCAGGCAATTTAGTGAGCCACTGTTGCAAAATTTTAGGAAAGGAGGAAGGGATTAAGAATATAGCTCAGTGGGCCAGCAAGATAGCTCAGCGGTCTAAGGCATCTGCTTAGGCAACTGCAGGGACTATGGTTTGATCCTCAGCACCACACATTGTGTCAGCCCCACTCCCAGGGCAGGCCAAGTTGGCCATAATATAAATAAATAAACAGAATAATAATAAAAAAAGAATATAGCTCAGTGTGAAGGTCCTGGGTTTGATTCCCAGGACCATGTGGGGGGCACCAGTGCTGATAATGGACTAAAATACATCAACAATACAAAAATATGAGGTTAAAAAATCAGGACACCTTTAGAGATTAAGATATTAACTGTTTATTTTATAAAATGAAAAATAAAATGAGGACATTATTTGTTTGCCTTTTCTGTAGGAGCTGATTTCAGTATAATCAAGTAATGAAGGAGACTTTTTCTTTTTCTATGTATTTGGTCCAGGGTCTCACTCCGCAGTCCGGACTCGTAGCAATCCTCCTGTGTTCAGCCTCTGCAGCAATGCTCAGTCTCAGTGGCAGGCTTAGCCTGTGGTGCACAGGGGTCGAACCCCATTCCCTGTGCTTGCCTAAGCAGGCACTTAGTCCACTGAGCTCTCTTGCCAGCCCAGGAAACTTTTTCTTTATAGGAGAACTATAGCCAAAAAGTTCAGCAAGAGAACTGGAAAATTATAGTTTGAAACTCTAATAAAGTAATGGATCTAGATAACAGTTGTCAATGGTGCCAAAACTGTAAAAACATACAGTTGGGTGCATAAAACAACCAAAGCAACTGATTGACTCCCCCTCTAATATCTTTTTTTTCAGTTGCCATCTCAGTGTGCCTCAGGGGCAGGGCCGGCACAGCGTCTGCATAAGCAGGTGTTTTAATCCGCTGAGCTATCTGGCAAACCCTCTCTTTAATGCCTTTATTATGAAAATTTTTAAATTTGAAGGAATAATTTTGCCTCATATTTGGGTTTTGTTATCATTTTATTTTGTTTTTGCTATTTTGTTTTGCTATTTGGGATCAAATTCAAGGCCTTCCCACTGAGTTTTATCCTCAGGCTTTTTAAAATTTTGAGTCAACAAAGTTCTCTCAGCTGGGTTCAAATTTGAATCCTCATGTCTCAGCCTCCCAGAGAGCTGGGATTATAGGTATGTGTCACCAAGAATAGTTCATGTTAGCTTTTTTTGGCCTTAAGTTAAGAATACTTCCTGAATTCTTACATACTTCCTATTGCATTACATGAGAGAGCATATAATATTTTCTTGTCACCTATGTGGTTTAAGATCTGCCTGTGCTAAAATATTTAGGGGAACATATACTATTGCTTGCATTAATGCTGAAATATACCAAAAGAAAGAGGGCTAGAGAGATGAATACATAGACAGTATGATAAAGCAGCTGGCCATCATGGTGCACACCTATAATCCTAGAATTTTAGGAAGCCAAGTCAGGAGGATCTCAAATTAGAGCCCAGGCTAGGCCATTTACTGACTCAGTAAAAGAGGAAGGAGTTGATAGCTTGGGTTTAGGAGCCTTGGGTTGGTTGGGAGTTTGGGTTTGAAGGCCCTATGTTTACTCTGCAGTAATGCAAAAAGGCTGAGGCAGGAGTCTTAAATTTGAACCCAGCTAAGGAATTGAACTTGGGGCTTTTGTGTTTGCCAGGTATGCACTGTGCCATGGAAATATATCCCTGTCATAGCAGGGCAACTTAATGAGAGACTGTCTCAACATTTTAAAAAAGGACAGGGAATGTAGCTCAGTGATAGAGCAGCCTTCCATTTCAATTCCTAGTACTGTACCAGAAAACCAAATATCCTGAGTCTGAACCTGGTTAAGGAAGCACAGCAAACAGAGGAGCAAATAAAACAATACCACAAAGAAGCTTTTGGCCAAACCCATAATGTGAGAATTTCTATATCACAAGAGGCTCAGTTTCTTCCATAAGTAAATGGCTTTTTTTTTTTTTTTTCAGGACCAGGGATTGAACTCAGGTCCTTGTATTCACTAGGCAAGTGCTTATTCTACTGAGCTATCTTCCCAGTTCTAGTGAATGGCATTATATTTATTTATTTTTTGGGGGTGGAACCAGGGATCGAACTCAGGACTTTGCACTTGCCAGGCAGGAACTTGTGCCCCTGAGCTATCTCCCTGGCCTGTGAACAGCATTTTAAAAAGAGCAATTAAACTAATTGTATGAGACATTTTTTTTTAATAGACAAGGAGCAGGTATTAAATATTAAGAAATTCTTTTTTTTTTTTTTTTTTGTCTTTTTTTTGAGACAGGGTCTCGCCATGCAGTTCAGGCTGGCTTTGAGCTCACTTTTGTAGCCCAGGCTGGTCTCGAACTCACACCAATCCTCCTGCCTCAGCCTCCCGAGTGCTGGGATTACAGGCGTGAGCCACCACGCCCGGCAAGAAATTCTTATTGGATATAATTATGTCATGATAGTTATGTAAAAAACAGATTTTATCTGTGAGAATTGTTTGTTGAGGGCCGACGAGATGGCTCAGTGTCTAAAGCGCCTGCTTAGGCAAGCTTAGGCAACCACAGGGACCATGGTTCAATCCCCAGCACCCCATGCTGCACCAGCCCTACCCCCAGGGCAGGCTGAGCCGGCCATAAAAAAGAAAAAAGAAAAAGAAATGTTTGTTGAAGTATTTGATTAAAGATTAAATCTCATAGAGTTGGTTGGGATTGGCCCATAGTATATATGATGTGCAGAAAGCAAGGCAACTTCTAAGGCAACCCTGCACCAACTTCTAAGTTCTCTTTCCATAATTATGTGTTGAGTGCAGGCAGTGTGCCACATACTATGCTGTGTAGCAAGGTCACAGCAGTGAACAAACAGACACATATTTATGCTCTCATGGAGCTAACATTCACATAGGGAGAGAGAAACGATAAGACAGCAAAGACATAGTGAGTCAGGTAGTGAGAATTCTTAGTAGAACAAGAAAAGGTATGGTAGCTGGGAATGGTGGCCCACACCTGTAATCTCCACACTCTGGGAGGCTGACACCCAAGGAGCCCAGTGTGGGCAACTTAGTGACTAGTGGGATGCTGCCTCAAAGTAAAAAAAGGAATGGGGATATAGCTCAGTAGAAAGCTCCTAAGTACTGCAGGGTTCAGCCCTGCAAAATAAATTAATTATAATAAAAAGGTCTGGTTACATAGTTCAGTGTGAAGGCTCTGGATCCATTCCTCACTGATGAAGAACCAAACTAAACCAAATCAAAGGGAAATGGGTAAATAGGTAGCCATGGAGAGTCACAATGAGGATGTGACTTTTGAGCTAAGTGCTTGGGCAGGAGAAAAGGGGCCTTTGAAATGCAGAGGGGAGAGGGATCCAGATGGAGGCCACGTAGCACACCTAGATGCCCACTGTGGCCAGACCATAAGGAGCCAGCATCAGTGCAGTGGAGTGAGATTCCCTTTTCTCTGTCCTTGGAAAACTTCCCCCTGTCCCCGTTCTGTACCTGGATCACTGTGATTAAGTGGCACTACCTGGTGTTTTTTCTTTTACAGATGTTGAAAAAAATTGACATAGGTAACGCATGCTTGTTGTAAAGACATTTAAATAACACAAAATGTACAATATATAAAGTGGTTAAAGACAGAGTTTGCACACATATACTTACCCACTCCCTCTGAAAACCTCAGGGGCCAGCAGAGCAGGAGAGAAGAGACAGTAAATAGAAATGACGAGCAAATTTGGAGGCTGGAAAATAGTAGCTGATCGAGCAACTTGAGAAATTGGAAAGCTAAAGTTATGAAGCAAACCACTATGCCTCAGTAAAGCTGTTAGGATGTTTTTTGAGAGGAAAAGGGGAACAGGAATAAGAGACTTTTTACTGCAGAACGCAGACAGGCCTGGAGGCACCAGATAAGCACTATTTAAGGAGTAGGGCCTAATATGGTGTGAAAGGCTCCACAGGATTTAGCAGACCTTTGCTTTCTTCCCCAACTTCATACAACTATCTCCCCTTCCCAGTAAAAAACTAGAGGCCTCTTGAGAGGTACTGAACCCAAATGACTTTGAATTTGGGTGGGAGTAGCAAACTGAAAAGCAGGAGGCATGTTGAAGTTTGCATCCTACTCAGTTGTCAGCACATTGGCACTATGCTTGTACATCCCCATAGGGTCATTAAGAGGACTAAATGGCTTAATACCTTTAAAGTGTTCAGAATGGTGCCTAGTAAATAGTAAATACTTAGTGTTATTGTTAAACAGCTAGGTAATTAAAAATGGTTGCCTCTGTAAAGCCAGATTTAGCTAGGTAGAGCATAGCCATTTTTCACTATAAACTTACAGGAATTTTTATTCTTTTTTTTTTTCTTTTAAACTTAGAGGAATTTTTGGCTTTTAAAATTATATGTCATTATGAAAAGTTTCCCTTCTATCCATAGATACTAGAATAGGCTTGGTCATGTCCCTGTTCTTGTGGTTAGCAGCCCTACCAAAGTCATAGGAAACGGGTTGTAGGGGAACAGGTGATCGTCAAGTGGGTAGAATGGTTTTTGTGTGCAAGAAAAGATTTTGAGGGAAAAGGTGTTTTATATAATAGCTGGCCATCGTTTCCTAGGTAAGGGCTCCTAATTATATGGCTTGTTTCGCTATCTTTTCTTTTATGCATTTAGTACAGGGTCTACAGGATCTCACTGCATAGATCAGACTCCCAGTGGTCCTCCTCTTTATAGCCTCCCAAGTACTGGGATTACAAGTGAGTACCACCATACCCAGTCTCAATCACTATCTCAGCGTGCCCCGGGGGGCAGGGCCAGCACAGATTGAACCCTCTGATCCCTGCATCTGCCTAAGCAGGTGCTTTAATCCCCTGAGCTATCTGGCTGGCCCTTGCTTGTTTGCTTTCTTTTCTTCTTCTTCCTTTTTTTTTTTTTATATATGCATACAAACAGGAAGTTTCTTTTTTAAAAATAGAATCATGATATCAGATGTGGTAGTCCATACCAGTAATTCCAATATTATGGTTTGTATCTAGATGTCCCCCCAAAGCCTTGTGCGATCATGAGTGCAGGCTTCTAGCGTTTGTGATTGATTCCTGGTCCAAGGCTGGGATTATAAACTCGAGTGCTACACTTGCTCTGAAGCAGGTAGCTTGAATACAGTATAAAGGAGGGAAAGAGGTTTGCTTTTTGTGCTCCTCCTTTTTTGCTCTTGCTGCCTTTGCTGTTTTCTGCTGCCATGAACTGCTGCCCTCTGCTATGTGCCACTCTGTCTTGGAGCCAGCTGAGTGTGGGCTGAAAGCTCCACAAACTGTGAGCAAAATAAACCTTTCCTTCTTTAGTTATGAGCATCGAGTATGTTGTCTTAGCATCAAGAGAAATGTAACTAAGACATCAATACTGTGGGAGGCTAAAGCAGAAAAATCACAAATTTGGGCCCAGCCTGAACAACTTAGTGAATTTGTGAGACCATGTTTCTTTTTTTTTTTTTTTTTGTCTTTTTGAGACAGGGTCTCGCTATGCAGTTGAGGCTGGCCTTGAGCTCACTTTTGTAGCCCAGGCTGGTCTTGAACTCGCACCAATCCTCCTGCCTCTGCCTCCCAAGTGCTGGGATTACAGGCGTGAGCCACCACGCCCAGCAAGAGACCATGTTTCAAAAATTAAAAAGGGTGGTGATGTAGCTGGGGGCACAGACCCTGAATAGGATCATACTTATTGTTTTGCAACCTTTAAAAAAAAAGTGCAGAGGGAAACAGAAAAAAAGTGGAAGACTGGGTAGTTCTTTTTTTTTTTTTTTTTTTTTAACAATATATATTTTTTCTTGTTTCAGAACCTTTATTTGTTTATTCACTCATTTTTATGGCCGGCTCAGCCCGCCCCGAAGGCAGGGCTGGTGCAGCATGTGGTGCCGGGGATCGAACCGCGGTCCCTGAAGCCGCCCAAGCTTTCCCAAGCAGGTGCTTTAGACCACTGAGCCATCCCGCCAGGTCCCAAGACTGGATAGTTCTATTCTAGTAATTTAGCAATACTTGTGCTGACACAGAAGCTAACTATAAATAAATGTTTTAGAAAACTTTTTGGAAGCAAAATAAGTGGCCCAAGATGCTAGGAACAATAGTTTCTCTAGAGGGGACTTTAAGTTTTGGCATCAGTCTTAGGGCTGGAAAGAGTAGTAAAGATTGCCAAAGCCAGCCTTGTTTCTTTCAGTAAGAGCAACTTTTACTGGTGGCTTTTTTTTTTTTTTTTTTTTTTGCGGTACTAGAATAAGAAGAACTTTTAAATAACCTTTCCAGTTTCCTTCTTTGCTCCAAAAGACAAGTGTTAACAGGCCACTTTAAGCTTGCAATAAAGATTCTAGCACAGCATATGATTTGTCTAGAGAATTAAACATGCAAGCTTGCATGGTATTTAGAGGCTTTTGATGACCTATTTCAGCTTTTCCATTTTCAAAATGACGCCTCCTCCTTGAGCCATTAATCCTAAATACGCATGTGTGTGTGTGGGTGCGTGCATGTGTACATGTATGTCTGCTGTCATTTATTCAGAGGTGTTTCTACTTAAGGTGCTTAATCCAAGCTCAAAGATGCTGACCCAGCTAATTCCATTGACACTTGGTTGTTAACCAAATAATATAAAAAATCTCATATATGAAAAATTTAAGCCTTCGGGGCCCGGCGGGATGGCTCAGTGGTCTAAAGCACCTGCTTGGGAAAGCTTGGGTGGCTCAGGGACCGCGGTTCGATCCCTGGCACCACATGCTGTGCCAGCCCTGCCCTGGGGAGGGCTGAGCCGGCCATAAAAATGAGTGAATAAACAAACAAGGGTTCTGAAACAAGAATAATAAAAAAAAAAAAAAAAAAAAAAAATTAAAAAAAAAAAAAAAAAAAAAAAAAAATTAAAAAAAAAAAAAAAGAAAGAAAAATTTAAGCCTTTAAAATATTTAGTATTTTTTTAAAAATGACTGGATTATTTGTACGGACTATTGAGGGCACTAGCTTCTAGATAAAATTGAACATCTCCACTGTTCTTTTGTATACTGGAATTAGACTGTGAAAATGTAGGGGCAGAAAAATCCCTAAGGGGAAACCTTCTTAAGAGATCTTCTGAGATAGTCAGAAAGCAGTATAGCATTTCTTACACTGTCATAGAGGTGATATGAGAACTGAGATTGTGCATATGAGACATGTAGGAGCTTCTGGGTTGCTGAACATGTGGAAGTCCCTAGCTCAGAGAGTCGCCCTTGTCCTGTCTATCCTTTCATCTGGCTGTCTTCTATAACCATTGAAATATCCTTTATAATAAACTGGTAAGTGTTTAAAAAAAAAAAAAAAAAAGACATCATTTAGTACACTTCATGCTGCTGAGTAGAACATTGTTCTTTTTTATTTTAAAGAACAAAACAAGCTCTTGGGAGGCTGTAAACAGGCAGATCACTATCAGTCCGATCCAATAAGACCCTGAACGCCCTGTAGACCCTCCCCCACCCCCCAAAAAAATGTGTTACACATGTTAGATCTTGTTTACTCTTTCAGTTTCTTACATTAGGAGGCAATATGTTGTTTTCACATTCGAGTCATCTATTTCACTTATGAGTATGGTTTCTAGTTGCATTGCAAATTGTTCTTGATGGTTCTTTCTGACATGCTATTTATTTTATTGGTGAAGAACATAGCAGACATAAGAGATGTGGAGAATATTGAGTGTTCTGTTTCCCTTAACTCTTCACTGATTTCTGATTACCACTTCTTTGTAGGTAGTGGATTTCGTAGCAGCAACACTGCAGAGAGCATGTGCAAGCCTGGCCCATGAAGCAGAGAGCACTGTGGAGTCACAGACACTGAGCATGTCCATGGGGCTGGTGGCCGTCATGCTAGGAGGAGCTGTTCAGGTACGTTGTAGACATGAGCCAAACTTCAGTTGAGGGAAAGAAAAGCAAAGTACCTGCTGCTTCCTTTCCAAACTCTTGTGAAGAATGAGAATGAATAGAGAACAAGAATGAACAAGTTAGTAAGAATTACTTCCAAAGTAGAAGCCAAGGAAAAATGCACAACTTACATTGTTACCTGAGTAAACTTCACTGTCAAAAGGGCAGGGCTTGGGCCCAGTGAGATGGTTCAGTGGTCTAAAGCACCTGCTTAGGAAAGCTTAGACAACTGCAGGGACCGCGATTCCATCCCCAGCACCACAAGCTGTGCCAGTCCCAGCCCCAGGGCAGGCTGAGCCGGCCATAAAAAAAAAAAAAAAAAGGTAGTGCTCTTTCCTATCCGGTATAAGCCCCAATATGGAAGCATCTGTCATGGTGTTTTGCATTTGAAGGAAATATTAGAAATAATCTCCAGCCCTTAATCTCTAAAACTCAGCCCTTGTTCTTGTTAATATAATCACTGGGAAATCTCCAGTCACCTGGGTGCTTAGTACTACATCTATTTTCAATAGCTCCATTTTAGTGCAGGATCCATTATTCAGCCTATATCATGCAAACATGTTAAAATATTGTCCTGACACTTTTCAATCATATATCTTTTATATATTTAACTCTAATTCTTAATTTAAAAAAAATATTTATTTGGTACAGGGTCTCACTATACACCTCAGACTCAGTGATCCTCCTCTCTCAGCCTCCGCAATGCTGGGATTATAGGCATGCACCACCATGCCCGGTTTTGGTGGCTGGCACAGTACAGGACTGGCACTGCATGCAGTACCAGGGATTGAACCCAGGTCCTTGTGCTTGCCAGCCAGGTGCTTAGACCACTGAGCTATCTCCCCAGCCCATAATTCTTAAATTTTTTTCATTCAAACATTTATTGTATACTGTCATAAGGGGCTAGAAGTACAGAAATGCACAAAGCACATGTGGTACGTACCATCATAACACAGTCCAGCAAGAGAATCAGACACAAAATCACTGTTCAAAAAGAAAAGTTAGGGGCTGGCAAGATGGCTCAGCAGTCTAAAGTACCCACTTAGGCAAGCTTAGGCAATCACAGGGACTGCAGTTCAATCCCCAACACCACATGCTGTGCCAGCCCCACTCCCAGGGCAGGCTGAGCTGGCCATAATATAAAAAAAAAAAGACAGAGAGAGGGAGAGAGAAAATAAAGTTAGAATTGATTGAGGCGCCTCCAAAGAGAAGTGGAGAGCACCAAGAGAGCACAATAGCTAATGTAAGCTGAAGAGAGGGCTCTAGTGCAGAGGTATGAATTTAAGCTAAGTCTCAAAAGGATGAATAGTAGTTTGAACATGTGTACGTAATACAGGTGGAGAAACTGCCAATGAAAGAAACATTAGTTACAAAAACTCAGCGAAAGAGATTTGAGGCACCCATAGAAGGCTGCTATAGCTAAACTGTAGCAATCAAGTGGAAGAATAATGCCAGCAAGGGGCCAGGACAGGAGGAAGCTGGATTGTTCATGCAGATGTGACTGGTTAATTATATGCTATGATAGGTTAGAATACTGTAAGACAAAAAAGAAAGCAGAGTAGTCTTGATGCAGGTGTTATGAAATCCAGCTGAAAGCATCCTTTCCATTCCTTTAAATAGGGAACACTTTGGAAGTAGTTTTGAGCTTGAGGATTCAAATTTGATCAGATTCTTGGTTCACTAGAATTTGCTTCCACCTACCCTGTCCTTATGGCAAAAAGGAATTTTATCTGGGCCAGTTATTAATGTGAAGCCCATTTCTTGGTAGATCTACTCAGCACCCTAATTTCATATTCCCATATCATTTGAAAAACATAGTGTATGGTTCAGCTTCTAGAGCCATCTTAGAATTATCAAGTAGGGTTCCTAGAATAGTTTTTCTTAAGTTGTATTGTTATTGGATTTAACAGGCCTGGTTCAGTTTTGCTTTTCTGACTGAATATTAATTGTAATAGTTTGTGTTTTGTAAACTGAGAATAGATGTTTTGTTTTGCTTTAGCTTTTGAGATAGGGTCTCACTGTATAGTTCAGGCTGGCCTTGAATTCATTAGGCAGCCCAAGCTGTCCTCAAACTCTCAGTGATCCTCCTTCCTCAGCCTCCCAAGGGCTGTTTCACCCCAGGGCTTCAGGTGTGCCACCTGCCTAGCTTTTCTTTTTATTTGCTTCTCCTTTTAACGTTTATTCAAGATCATGTCACTAATGGAAAATAGATGAGAGAAACGTACATTTTCCTGTCTAGAAGCCCACTGTTGGGAGTGTGCTGTGCACATGGGTTGTGTCCTAAAAAAGACTCACTTGACTGATGTTAATGTATAGCCCTTGCCTGATCTGTCCTCTTATGAGCTATCCTGACTCACCGACTACATCCTGGATTCCTCTGACTTTGCAGATTGTTAAGTGAACATATACACGTCACCCTTTAGGCCTTTGCCCTAGATACATTAATTTTTTTTTTCCATTTGAATCATATATTTGTGAGTGGCTTCTGCTGTAATGCTGAGTTTTATCTTTGTCTTAAGAAAAGTCATGAGTCCCAATTATGGTTTATTTTACGATTGTCAGGCTGTCTTTGCTGCAGAGTCTAGCACTTACGCTCTACACCTGATAGGAGTCATTGTTTTAGCTAATGAAACAAATCTAACAGTGTCTAAGCCTCTTCCTCTTTCCTTTCTAACTTATGTAATTAAGGTGATTATTAAAACATCGTGTCTGGGAAAATTTAAGACTGCTAACAAGGCAACTCTAATTCCAAACTCATTTTTTCAATTTTAGGGTTGGTCATCAGTAAAACATATTATGTAGGTAGTTTTTCTCTGTCCCTTTGGGAGGCATTTTCTGTATGGCATTGCAGAGTCTACAGGCCCTCTAAAGCTCTGTTATAAGAAGCTAAGGAGAGCGTTCTAGATGTTCTCTAGGAAAAACAAAAACCATGTTATTCCAGGGAGGCAGCATAGTCTACAAGTTGAAGATTCGGTTAGTTCCCTTATCTAACAGGAAGGTGTTCATTACTGGGAGACTGAAGGTGAATCTGTTAAGGACAGGGCTTTTATCCTACTTAGGTTTCAGATGGTTTCTTTCTTGAACCCAGGAGTCACTGAGCCACAAGTTACATTCTCATTCTCCCTCACTGACACCCTCCCCCCCCCCAAAAAAAAAAAAAGAAAAACTTTGAGACATGGTCTCACTAAATTGCCTGTCCAGCCTGGAACTTGTGGATCCTTCTGCCTTAGCTCCAGGTAGCTAGGGTTATAGGCATGTGTCACCACACCTAGCTTACTTTTAATCAGAAGCCATTGCTTAATCCCTTTAGTAAAAAAGTTGCCCTGAAGCTGATTCTAGTGGTGTAGGTCTGTAATCTGTACTCTGGAGGCTGAGAGAGGGGGATCCTAAGTCCAAGGGCAGCCTAGGCAATTTAGTGAGATCCTGAAAAATAAAAGGGACTATGGGTGTAGTTTAGCAGTAGAATACTTGCCTAGCATGCATGAGGCCCTGGGTGCAATCCATAGTAAAACTGAAAAAACTGTTTTAATGTAGCTGACTTACATATCAGAATCATATCAAATACCAGAGACCTGGGTGGAAATAGTAGTATCCAAGCTAGAGGTATCTACAGGTAGGGAAAAGGAAGAGAGAGAACCACTGAAATCTTGTGTGCAACAAGGTGAATTGATTGGCTCCTTTTTCTGGCCACCGTTACAGTAACTTGAGCCATGATTTCAAGCTATAAATAGAACTTTAATCATTCTTAGCTATTGTTTTGTCCCTTAAACAGTCTATTTCATAGATGTCTATTTTTGCTTACCCTACCCTTTTTTTTTTTTTTTTTTTTTTTTCCTAGTACAGTGGTCTGAACCCATTGCCTTTACACTGAGCTACATCCCCAGCCCTTTTAAAATTTTTCCATTTCAAGACAGGGTCTTGTTAAATTGCCCAGGCTGGGCTCCAATTTGCAGTCCTTTGCCTCATTCTTCCAGAGTTGAGATTATAGGCATGTGCCACTATACCCATCTATTTCTGCTAGTTTTAATGAACAGTTTTAAATGGAGGGATAACTAGAAGGCAGAACAAAAGAAAGGAAAGAAAGATGGATTTTTAACTAAGCAGGTATTGATTTTTGTTTTCTTTTGTTTATCAAAAGGGAAGAAGTATCAAAAGTTTAAAAATGCTCCTCTGTTTAGTAGCCAGCAACCTTCAGATCTAGATACACCCTTGGGTGTGTTGTGAATGTTAGTCATGTGTCTTTAGGGGAAAAGGAGAGCCAGGCTTTGCTTGGTTGTCCTCTAAGTAACCCAAACTTTTCTCAGAGTTTTCCTAGCTGGCAAAAAAACCAAAAAAAATCTTACAAATCAGGCTCCAACTGCCCCTACCACTAGTATTGGGTACCTGTTTCACAGTTGTCCTCTATTTTTGCCTATTCTATATACTATAGGTCTGATATATTATATGTAATATAATATATATATATATATATATATATATATATTATAGGTCAATATCTGGGTTGCCTAAGTGTCTATACTAAAATCATAGACTTCTTTACCTTGATTAAGGGTAGTTCATGAATGATTCTTAGAGTTTGTCAATATCCAGTTTATATTTGACAGTACTGTTTTTTGATTAATTTAGTGGTTCTTTTAATTTTAATTTTTTTAAAAATTATGATGCCAAGGAGATTACAAAACATATAAATAGACAAACAAGCAAAACCAACTGTACTGATGCTACTGTTACCATTGACTTTGCTACTATAGCTGTAATGACACAGTTGTTGCTGTCAACTGGCTTTCTCTGCTTGCTGATATCTAGATTTCTTGGAGGTTAGAATAATACTGTGGCCTATTCCCAAAGAACCAGCCACTTGGCCAGAGAAACTACAAACCCAATACAAAAACAAAAACAAGAAAAACAATACAAAACAAGGCAAGGCAGCAACTGGCAGCAAATTGTTCCAGAAACTTTCAACTCCTGCAAAGCCAATGTGGGGAAATAGATGAGGAAGAAACCACAAGTTACACAGCAGAAATGCCTGAAATGGTATCAAGGAAGGTACAAAAATAGTTGAACAAAGCACTTCATGAACTCAAAGAAGATATAACTAAACAGAAAATGATCAGAATGAAGCAGATGATCAATGAGTAAGAAAACACAAATAAAAATCACGTAGAGCAAAAGAAAGAGATGCAAAACATGGATGTCCAGCATAGAAAAGAATGGGAATCCATAGAAAGTTCCAAACAGAAATTAAGGAATTTAAAAATATTGGTATAAGTGTGGATGGAAGAAGTGACCAATGTGAGAACACTATGTCAGATTTGGAAGCCAGGGCTGTGGTTAGTAATCAGCAAGTGAGAGAAACCTTAAAACAAATAAACATGAGAAATGGATCTAAAAGCTGCTAGATAACTCAAGTTTCAGATTAATGTTAGTGCTGGTGAGATAGCTCAGTGGACTAAGTGCCTACTGACCAGGCTTTGATCCCCAGAACCACATTATGTGCTACCTCAAGGGCATGCTGAGCCAGCAACAGAGTCCAGGCATGATGGCACACTTCTGTAAATCCTAATGCTGGGGAGGCTAAAAACAGAAGGAGTCTGAGCTGCACAGTAATACCCTGTGCCAAATACATTTAAAAAAAAAGACTAATATTAAAGAGTAATTGGAATAGATGAAAAATCAGAGACCATTCAAAGAACATAAAATCGTTATAGAAGTAATAGCAGAACTTTCCAGGCATGGAAAAATAATTGAGTATAGAGATAAGAGAGGCATATAGACCCCTAAATAGCCATGATCAGAAAAATAAGTTCCATGCCACATCATAGTTAATATTTCAGAAATCCAGTATAAAAATAGAATCTTAAAAGCTGCCAGAGAAAAGGAACATTTATAAAGGAAAACCCATTACCACAACAGACTTCTCACTGTAAACCTTGATGGCAAGAAGAAGGGGGAATGAAGTGTTTTAAGCTATAAACGAAAACAACTTCCAATTCCTAATATATCTTGCAAAATTGATGGACAATTAAGACATTTTCATGATATCTTTATAGAAAAGAATGGGAATCCATAGAAAGTTCCAACTCTTTTTGGTTCAGTTTTGGTAGCTCATATGTACCTAGAAAACTTTCCATTTCTTCTGATGAGCTTTCTAATATTTTGGCATATAGGTTTGTGAAATAGCTGCTAATAATTTTGTGGATTTTAGTGGTATCCATTGTAATTTCACCTTTTTCATTTTTTTCTTTTCTTTTCTTTTTTTTTTTTTTTTTTTTTTTTTTTTTTTTTTTTTTTTTTTTTTTTTTTTTTTTTTTTTTTTTTTTTTTTTTTTTTTTTTTTTTTTTTTTTTTTTTTTTTTTTTTTTTTTTTTTACCTTTTTCATTTCTAATTGCACTGTTTTATGTATTTTGTTTCCATTTTTTTAAAGATTGGCTAAGAGTTTATTTTTTAATCTTTCCAAAACCCAGTATTTTGATTCATTGATACTGTGTGTGTGTGTGTGTGTGTGTGTGTGTGTGTGTGTGTTTTCATTTTATTGATGGCTGTTCTGATGTGTATAATTTCCTTCTTTGTACAAGCTCTAGACTTGAGTTTCTCTTTTATTTTTTTTCCAGGGATGCACCAGTAAGTTATTTATTTGGGCTCACTTTTTTATTTACAGATACAAGGTATTACTATACAGTTCAGACCAGCAGTGATCCTCCTGTTTCAGCCATCCCATCGTTGGGGTTATAGGTGTGGGCCACCAGGCCCAGTTATGGGTCCAGCATGGCTGGCAAGGCACATAGTACCAGAATTGGGGATTGAACTTTACCTAACACTTACCAGGCAGGTGCTTAGACCACTTGTTATCTCCCCAACCCTAGATTTTCTTTCTTGATCCATTTGGCTCTGTATCATTTGATTGCTAAATTAAGTCCATTCACATTAATAGTTATAATAGGTATTGACTTGGGCCTGGCGGGATGGCTCAGTGGTCTAAAGCGCCTGCTTGGGGAAGCTTGGGTGGCTTCAGGGACCGCGGTTCGATCCCCGGCACCACACGCTGCACCAGCCCTGACCTTGGGGCAGGCTGAGCCGGCCATAAAAATGAGTGAATAAAGAAACAAAGGTTCAGAAACAAGAATAAAAATAATAAATAAAAATTAAAAAATTAAAAAAAAATAGGTATTGACTTGTTCCTCTGATTGTATTATTTATCTATTCCTGTTTTGCTTTCTTTCCCTTCTACTTCACTGTTATCCCTACTGATAAGCTCATTCTACTGGACCTTTTGGCACTGTTAGTTTCTTTGACTCTGTCTAGGATATCCTTGAGAACTGTTTAGAGTTTTGATTCAGTGAATATGAATTTTTTAGGTGCTTACGTAAGCTTGTTTAGGCAGGTACTTTAGTCTGCTGAGCTATCTCACCAGCCCCAATAACAAGCCATTTAAAAAACCCAAACAAATTACTAATTAAGAAAATCCCAGGACCTGACAGGTTTTTGTTTGTTTGTTTTTAAACTGGGGATCAAACTCAGGACCTTGTACCTGCCAAGTGGGCACTTATGCCACTGAGCTGTTGCCTAGGCATGACCTGATGTATTTACAGAATTCTACAAGAACCTCAAAAAGTTCTAATACCAGTACTTTTGAGACTGTTTAATAAAATTGAAAGGGACAAAATATGCCCAAAATCATTCCTGGAAACTAAAACTAGAGAAGGACCAAGCCAACAACAAAAACTACAGGTCAGTCTCTCTAGTGAACATCAATGCAAAAATATTCAGAAAGATAGTACCAAACAGAATGCAGCAAATCATCCAAAAAGATCATGCACCATGACCAAATGGGCTTCATGCCAGGTATGCAAGGAAGTTCAACAAATGCAAATCAATAAATGTAGCTCATCACATAAGAAGGACAAGAAAACCATATGACTAGCTCAATAGATGTAGAAAAAACCTTTCACAAAATCCAACACTCATTCATGATGCAAACCCTGAAGAAAATAGATATAGAGGGATTTTATCTCAATCTCTTAAAAGCTATTTATGACCAACAATATAAGGATAGCCACTATCACCAGAACATAGTCCTTGAAACATGCCTAGATCATGGCACAAGTGCCTGCCTGGTAAGTGCAAGGCTCTGAGTTCAATCCTTAGTCCTGCAAAAGAAAAAAGAAACAGGCCTAGATTAATCAGGCAAGAGAAAGAAATAAAAGGGATACATAAAGGAAAGGATGATGCCACTGCATCATTATTTGCAGATAACATGATCATATATCTATAAGACTCAAACAACTTTATAAAGTCTCCTATAATTAATAAATAAATTTAACAATGTACCAAGATGCAAAATAAACACACAGGGGCTGGGGAGATAGCTCCGAGGCACAAGTGCCTGCTGGGCAAGTGCAAGGTCGTGAGTTCGAACCCTGGTCCCACCAAAAAAAAAAAAAAGCTCAAAATAAACACACAAACATCAATCATGAATAGCAAACATGTACTAATAAAAATTTTTAAAATAAATAGCATTCCTTTATACTAATAATGAACTCACATGCATATAATACCTGCACTTGGGAGGCTGACAGGATAAGAGGATTGCCATGAGTTCAAGGCCAGTCTGAGCTGCATAGTGAAACCCTGTCTCAGATAACTCACTGCGGAAGAAATCAGGAAAACAATACTATTCATAATAGCATCAAGAAAAATTAAATATAGAAATTAACCAATGTGGGGAGGCTTGCCAGGTAACTCAGTTGGTTAAAGCATATGATTCAGCAAAGTCTCTCAGGCTCTGGAGATCATGGTTCGATCCCTTCCCCTACATGGAGCATGAGACCTGCCCTTAAGGCAGCCTCAACCAGCAAAGAAAGAAAGAAAGAAAGAAAGAAAGAAAGAAAGAAAGAAAGAAGAGAAAAGAAAAGAAAGAATCCAATGAAGTAAAAGACCTTCACAATGAAAATTATATCACTCTGAAAAAAAAGGTGGAAAGGGACATCAGAAAATGGAAAGATGTTCCATGTTCCTGGATAGAAAGAACTAATATAGTCAAATAGCTATACTTCCAAATGATATATAGATTTAATCCAATCCCAGTCCAAATACTAATATTATTCCTTACAGATCTAGAAAAAAAAATACAGAAATACATATGGAACCAGAAGAGACCAAGATTAACAAAAGCAGTTCTAGTAATAAAGCAGGAGGCATCTCAATTTCAGACTTGAAGTTATATAACAAAGCTACAGAGATTAAAAACAGCATGATCGGGCCCGGCAGGATGGCTCAGTGGTCTAAAGCGCCTGCTGAGGAAAGCTTAGGCGGCTGCAGGGACCACGGTTCGATCCCCGGCACCACATGCTGCGCCAGCACTGCCCTCGGGGCGGGCTGAGCCGGCCATAAAAATAAATAAATAAACAAAAAAAAAAAAAAAACAAAAAAAACAGCATGATCCTGGCATAAAAACAGAAATGTGGATCAGTGGAACAAAATAGAGGAAGTAGAAACACCTCTGGACACATTCAACTATTTGATCTTTGACAAAGGGGCCAAAAACATACTGGTAGAAAGATAGTCTTTTTAATAAATGATGCTGGAAAAATTGATATCTACATGCAGAAGATTAAGTCTAGGCCCATGTATTTCACCATGTACTAAACTAAAATCAAGGTGGGTAAAAGATCCACATGTTAAAACAGAAACAGGGCTGGGGAGATAGCTCTGTGGCACAAGTGCCTGCCTCACAAGTGCAAGGTTGTGAGTTTGAACCCTTGTCCCACAAAAAACAAACAAACAAACAAAAAAAAAAA
>PVJA010007532.1:0-14211 GCA_004027025.1 Myocastor coypus | reverse complement strand
GCTGGAACAAAACCCTTTAACACCCACAAGTTAAAGGAGGAAAGGCTTATTTTCGCTCAGTTTCTAGAGGTTTCAATCCATAGTTAGCTGGTTTCAAGGCCAAGGTACATCACGAGAAAAAGCAGTCTGTAGCAGAGCAGGCAGGAGGCAGTAAGGAGTGAAGTAAGTCTCCCTTCCCCTCTTATCCCAGTTCAAGCCACAAGCCTTTGGGGCAGTAACCACCTTTGCCCAGGATGTGGGTTCCATTATCTACACCCAGATCCATGCTAAACCAATTTAGTTATCACATGCCCTTAGTCCCAGTGTCATATAACCTAATCTAGCATCACACACCCATGATCCAGCCACTTTCCACCTACAAGGGCAGAAGGCTTTTGGGGGACATTTAGATAGAAGCCATAATGATCATATCAAATTTAGAAGCTTCTGCATATCAGAGGAAACAAACAACAGAATAAAGAGACAACCTACCAAATAGGACAAAAATTTACCAGCCATTTTTCAGACACCTAGAAAATGCAACTCCAGAGCTGACTGCCTGGCTTGCACCTGTCTCATGGGTCCTCAGGCAGTGTGTGTCCACACCGTTCTTGGCTCCAGGGCAATCACCAGAAGACCCACTGCTCAGGATGATCCTTGAGCCCCACCAAGACATGACAGCCTGTTGCCTTGAACCAGAGGCCCTGAGGACTGGCGTGATCGCTGTAGCTGAGGAGAATGACGATGTGGTGGCCAGCCCTGCCAAGAAGGCCTGGGCTAGACAGAATGAGCCCCACTTGTTGCCTTCCTTGCTACTGAGACCCCGGTAGCTCATCCACATCCAGAGGAACACCGTGGTGCTGCTCAGACACTCCTGCAAGGTCCCTGTTGGCTTTGGGAACAGCTGGAAGAAGCACTTTTGTGGAGAGTTTAGGAGTTTAGGAAACTATTTTATAAAGCTAAAAGGAAGAAAAAAGAAAATATTATACTTTTTTTTTTTTGGTCTTTTTGAGACAGGTGCTTGTTATACAAGTCTGGTTGGTCTTGAGCTCACTTTGTAGCCCAGGCTGATTTTCGCACTCTCAAAGATCCTCCTGCCTTAGCTTCCCAGGTGCTAGAATTATAGGAGTGCTCCACCACTCCCGGCTATGTTCACCCTGTTTTTAAACAAATTTGAGAACTTGCTAAAATTCAGGACAACTCTCCATCTAAGTGGTTCAGCTCAAAAACTACCGAAAGAAATCTTAGGTGTGGGCTGATGCAGCTGTCTTCATTTTATTCCTGAAACATTCCAGAAACTTCAGAAGAGAGGAATCTGTCTGAGAGGAAGCTGTCCAGATAAAGGAATCTGTCACTTGTGGTCTGCTCCTTCCATCCTTATGGCTTTTACACAGAGCTCTGAGAACTCAACATGAGATCCATGTTGAAAAGCAGTGACAGTAGAAATGAGGACTTCATGGATGGTCTGCAGTTTTAATTGTGCCCCATGGTGATCCTGAAGAAATAACTAGTACTAATTCAGTTTTTTTCCTCTACCAATTAAGTGAATATTATCTTATACCTCAAAAAAAAATTTTAAGTATTTATGAACAAATAACTGGTTCTTGTAGTCTTAGATTTCCCTGATTATTTTCATAGAGGGTTATTTGTGGACTTATAAAGCTGAAAGAATAGGTAACTAATTGCCTTATAAACCGTTTGATTCAGAACCTACCTACCTGCCTGGTGATTAGAAGTATTGACTAATTGAATAAAATGACTCCCATAGTGACTAATAAGTTTGAAAATAGGGAGAAGCTTTGTATTGTTGTTGTTATTACTTTGGGTTTTTCCAGTGCCAGGTATTGAACGTGGATCATTTCACATACTAGACAAGCACTGCACTGTGGTGATATACTGTAGCCCAGTGATGGATTTTGATAATTATATAATGCCATGTACCTATAATTTTAATATCATTCAGAATAATTTCACTTCTAAAAATCATCAGTTTTCTGCCACTATGTCTCTCACTTCCCTCTCTCACTTCCCTCTAGCACTTAGAAACCACAGATATTATTTCTTCCAACTTATGTCTTTTTTAAAATGCCATATAGATGGAATTATATATAGTTTTCTTACATTGGATTATTTCACTTGGTGTATGCATTTAAGTTTCCTCTATATATTTTCATGGTTTGATCTTTTTTCTTAAACTAGTGAATAGTATTCTGTTGTTTGGCTGTTTATTTATCCATTCATCTTATGAAACAAACCTTCCAAGCTGGTCCTGCCCTAGTGGACACTGAGACAGTAATTGAGATTGGGTGTGGTGGTGCCCGCCTGTAATCCCAGCTTTTGGGAGGCTGTAAACAGATCAGGAGGAGTCTAAACTAGTAGTGAGAACCTGAACACCCTGTAGACCTTTCCCTAAAAATACAAAAAAAAAAAAAAAAAGAAAAGAAAGAAAGAAAGAGAAAAATCTTGACAGTTATGGCTGAAGTTGTTATAAATGTCTATGTAGAGGTTTTTGTGTGGATGAAAGTTTTCAGAATATTTGGGTTAATACCATAGAGTGAGATTATTAGGTTACTAGATAGAAGAACATGTTTTGTTTTGTTTTGTTGAAGGAAGGGAAGGAAAAGGAGGGGAGAGAAGGAGAGAGAAAAGGGGAAGAAAAGGAAGGGAAGGGCAGGGGAAGCAAGGGAAGAGAAGGGAAAGAGGAAGGGAAGGGAGGAGAAAAGCTAGTCTGTCTGCTGTATTAAATATCCTGATGCTCTCTCTCAGCAGTTCTCAACCTGTGGGTTGTGACCCCCAGCAGGGGTTGAACAACCAAAACACAGGGGTCGCCTAAAGCCACCGGAAAATGTTATTTATTACATTCCAAATCACAACTGTAGCAAAATTACAGTTTTCAAGTAGCCACCAAAATTATTTTTTGGTTTGGGGTCACTGCAACATGAACTATATTGCAGGGTCACAGCATTAGAAAGGTTGAGAACCCCTGCTCTATGTGTTCATGTTTATGGATAAGTTTTTGCAAATATTTTCTCTCAGGTTGTAGTTTCTTTTCTTGTTTCAGAATTTTTGCTTGTTTGTTTATTTATTTATTTATTTTTAATTTATTTTTATGGCTGGCTTAGCCTGCCCTGAGGGCAGGGCTGGCGCAGCATGTGGTGCCAGGGATCGAACTTCAGTCCCTGCAGCCGCCTAAGCAGCTGCTTTAGACCACTGAGCCATCCTGCTGGGCCTATAGTTTCTTTTTTCACTGTTTAAGAAAGTTTTATTAAAGCGAGAATTATAGTCCAAATTACACTTCTCTGCTCAGTTATCAATTCTGTTACTTAAAACAGAACTGACTTCCTAAGCTATTCCACAGTAAAGAAGTACAAAATTAAAGAAAATAACTGTTAAAATTTTTGTACTTGGTTGAAAATTCTTTTCCCAGGATCTATAAAACATTAATTTGTTTTTATATTATTTTTTTTAAACAATAATGTTGGATAATGCCTTGTTTGCTAGACTGGCATTTGCTTGGTACACAAGGTTCAAAGTTTCGTTTTTAAAAAAAAAAAAAAATAAATAGTGTCACTATGCAGTTCAGGCTGGCCTTGAGCTCACTTTGTAACCTACGCTGGTCTCAAATTCACAACGATCCTACTTCAGCTTCCCAAGTCCTCGGATTACAGGCATGTACCATCATGCCCAGCGTTATATTTTATAATGTTTTTTTCAAGGTATTTGAAGTTTTTTGATGTCTATCTGTCCTCCTGCCCAACAGCAAAAGCAAATAATGTTGGGCCAAGGCTGCTTCCACTTATTCAGGCCTATCTCTGAGCTCTTTGTTCTGTTCTGTCAGTCTTTTCATCTTTTTTTTTTCCATTTTTTGTTATATGAAATCACTGCATGTAATAGTAATGAATAATAATGAGAAAGTGCTCCTATGGACTGGAGATAATAAGTAAATATTCCTACTTAAAATGCTTATGAAAAAGAAAAGCAAAGGTCTTGGTACAAAGAGGCACTGAATGACCTTTAGCATAACAATAGCATTAGCAAAGTTACTCTAAAGTACTTTGTTGCTGCGTAGGTTCTAGAAGAATTCTCAAATAAAGTATATCTTTATTTAGATATACATTTTTCTTCCCTTAAGATATAAAAACATCAGAATGATTACACAGATTAACAAGTTGTGGACCTAGATATTCTACTTTATATAGATTTTGTTTTAGTTTCTAATTCTGTAGAGAAAGAAATCTGAGGAGAATGTATAGAGAATGGATAGCATACCACAGTGTACAAACCTGACGTATACTTCAAATTTTTATTTACATAGGAAGACAGTGGTGCAGAAAGTGAACAGTTAACACTTCAGTGAGCTTACCATGTGAAATGAGGACATTATGTAGATTCTATGAAGATGCGTGGGTGGTTGGATAATGAGGAGAGTGAATGATCAGTAAATATTCTGCCTTGTTTCAAAACGAATTTATGATTCTTAAGGTTTTCAAATTTTGATGGCAAGAAACCTCATGGTCTTTACAATATTTTCAAATGGAAAAGGATTGACATTGATTCTTACTTTTTATTGGTGACATGCATCTTTGTAGGCATATGGCATTATTGGAATGCCATTGATAAACACTGGTTGTTAACAGTAGGTTGGGCAGAGAAAAGAAAGTTCTATATAATTTGCACTCCTGCTTTCTAGGAGAAATTGCCCAATTACTACCAGAGTCCCTTCCAGATCTAGAGTGCCCTTGCATGTCAGTTTGCCACATTTATTTATTTGTTTGTTTGTTTGCAGACCGGGGTTCAAACTCACAATCTTGCACTTGCCAGGCAGGCACTTGTGCCACAGAGCTATCTCCCCAGCCCCAAGTTTGCCACTTTTAGATCGCCCAGTTTTATTCATTTCAGTGAGACCATGTAGGGTAATGTGTGAAACTGTAGCTTCTAGAGCTTGGCTTCTTTCTTTCTTTCTTTCTTTCTTTCTTTCTTTCTTTCTTTCTTTCTTTCTTTCTCTCTTTCTTTCTTTCTCTTCTTTCCTTCTTTCCTTCTTTCTCTCTCTCTCTCTCTCTGGCTCTCTCTTGCTCTCTTTCTTTCTTTTAGTGGTACTAGAAATTGAACCCAGGGTCTCACTTATTTTAGGCAAGTGCTCTACTATTGAACTGCACCCCTAGCTCTTTTTTACTACTTTTTTTTTTTTTTTTTTTTTTTTTTTTCAACAAAGCCTTGCTAAATTGCCCAATCCTGTCTCAAACTTGCAACCTAATGAACTTAGCCTTCAGAGTATAGCTGGGGTCACAAATGTTCACTACCACACCTTGTTTTTTTCTGTTGTTTCTCTCTCTCTCTTTCTTTCTTTCTTTTTTTCAGTATTGGGGGATTGAACTCAGGATCTGGATCTTGCACTTGCCAGGCAAGCGCTTATTCTACTGAGCTATCTCCCCAGCCCCACACCTTGTTTTTGAGTTAATATCTTAACATCTTCCAGTTTGTGATTTTGGGCATGTGACTTAACTGTTCTGTGCCTCAGGATCCCCCTTGTTGAACATATGGAAACCAGTGGTAACTGTCTCACAGAGGTATGAACATATGTGTGCTTTAATTCAGCAAAATGTCTGTATGTGGCACTGTTTGTTAAATGTTAACTCTAATTAGTCAGTAAATGGTTATTCAGTGCTTGATTGAAGCTATAAGCTGATTATTACCATGAATAAAATGTGACTCTTATATCCTGAACTTAGGGTATGCTAACATTTACCACATTCTTTTCAGTTTGGCATTTTTTTATTTCCATTTTATAGTTGAAGTCAAGTGATTTTGCAATTATGAAGCAGTTGCTGCCTCTGTTGGAGAAGGTTTCCAATACATATCCTGACCCTGTCATCCAAGAACTTGCTGTTGATCTCCGTATCACCATCTCTACCCATGGAGCCTTTGCCCCACAGGCTGTCAGTGTGGCTGCCCAAAGTACACTGAACAAAAAAGGTCCAGAAAGGCGAACAGAAGAGAAGCAACAAGCCACTCATGACACACAGACAGCCCAGGGATCCCCCCAAACAGGCAAAGAGTCTGATAATCCATTCATTCCTAAGGGGGTCAGTGAGCCCAGCACTACTACAAACCAAAAATCTGGAAGCGTAACCACAGAACAGCTCCAAGAGGTTCTTTTATCAGCTTATGATCCTCAGATTCCAATGCGGGCTGCTGCCCTGCGTACTCTTTCCCAATGGATAGAACAGAGAGAAGCAAAAGCCCTTGAGAGACAAGAGCAACTCCTCAAGGTAAGTAGAGCACACCGCAAAGACACACTGGCACAAGGCAGTCAACTGTCCAGGAGCATGCATACATGCAAGTTGAGTACTTTTGGAGCATTGACTATATATCAGACACTATCCTCGATATTCTTCCAGGAGTTTGTAATTGTTCTGAGGAAGCAAGACTTATACTTGTGAAGACTTTTCTTTTTCTTTTTTTTTTTTTTTTGAGGCAGGGTCTTGCTATGTATCCCAGGTTGGACTTGAACTCATGGTGATCCTCCTGGTTCAGCCTTCTGAGTGCAGGGATTATAGGTGTTTCCCACCATGCCTGGTGCAGGAAGCTTACAAGACTACTCAGTTGAACATAAACAGAGTTCCATAACTTTTACATACAAGACAAGCTGTGTGGTTAGGAAAAAGAGCGGAAATCTTTTTGAATAGGTAGATCGTAGCCTGTCTTAAGAGATGGGTAAAGTCTGAACAAATGAGGAAGGATGTAAGAAGTAGGAACAGACTGCATAGATGAGAATGTCCCTGCCTAGGTAAGTCACTTGTCTGTGTGGGCTTCTTTAGAGGAGCCTTGGACAGGCTCTTTCAATTCTAGATTTATATGGCAGAATAGATATGCTTAATTGAGAATGTTCCCTGTTATGGAAATTGTCCTGACTTTAATATGAGTTAGAGATGAAAATAAAGGATCTAGATACTTCCACCTAAATCATCTTCCAAAAGTTTCTTAGTTCGCTTAAACTTTCTAGGCCTTACTTGTAATGACAGTGGTGATCTCTTCTGTATGCTCTAGCTATTAGACTAAGTTGAACTGTCCTGTTTCCCAGTATGTAGCACCAGTATGTGCCTACCTGTTACATCTTCTGACAAAGTTTTTTTTTGAGCCCTGTTGTTTTAGTTACTTTCTAGCTGCTGGGACAAAACACCAAACCCTCACAAGTTAAACAAGGAGAGGTTTGTTCCAGCTCAAAGTTTGTAAAGGTATCAGTTCCTAGATGGCTGGCTCAAGCTGGTATCATGGTGGCAGGACATCCCAGGTAGGAGGCTGTAACAGCGAGCCTGCCTTCCATCCACCCAGGCTGCAAGCATATGAGCCATGCCACCTACACCCAGCCTGGGGCTTCTGTGTTCAATAAATCCACTCAGCCACATCCAGAACAGTTAATTCCAGTCAGCAGACAATTGCGTAGCATACCGCTGTAATCCCACAATGATATCCTATAGATCCAGCCACCTCAAAAATGCTCCACACATGAGTGCATGAGGCTTTGGAGGTCATCAAGGAACAATCTAGAATAGGCTGGCTCTCATGTAATCAGTGCAATGTCACAAGGTGGTGACTGCTCCTTGGTGGCCATAGGAAGGCGCCCTGAGTTCAAGGGAGAAGCTCCCACTCACTCTGGTAAACGTTGCCTGAATGCCTACACCATGCCTGGAACCAGCAGGAAGCATAGCAATAACCAGAGTTTGTGATTTCACCAGGAGACAAAAACAGCCTCTGGCTTTCATGGCTAGTCCAAGTGAAAATAAAAAAAAATCAAAGCAAATTGAATTCCAACATTGGAAAAAACAACTTGAATCCAGATGTCCCAAGCTACCATTACTTGAGCTTAGTTTACACTCTAGCTATTAGACTAAGATTTATTCTTAGTTAATTCTGATTAAAAACATTTGGATTACTAAAGTCCTAAAGCCATTTATATAAATAAGAACTGCTGTTTATTAGCCAAGCCATATCCTTCTATCTTTTCTTCCTGTCTTTTTGCTTTTTTGAGACAGGGTCTGGCTCTATAGTCCAGGCTGGTTTTGTGTAGCTCAGAGTGGCCTTGGACTCACAGCATTCCCCCTGCATCAGCCTCTCTAGTGATGGGATCACAGACATATGCTTCCATACCTGGATTTTCTATTTTTGTACTGAGTATCACAAACCATACGTCTTGCAAACATTTTTTCTGATCCTCTCATCTGCAATATTATCCCTATTTTATAGGTAATAAAACTAAGTGTCTCAGTTATTCTTCTCTCATTGCTGAGACAAATACCCAGCTCTCAAAATTAGAGTAGGAAAGGTTTATTTGCCTCACGTTCAGTGGATGTTTCAGTCCATAATCAGCTAGCTCCAAGGCAGAGAGCAGCCATTCATGGCGGCGGCAAAGAACAGAGAGCAAAATGGAAGAGTAGCAGCCAGTGGCAAAAGAAAGCAAGTCTGTCTGTCTGTCTCTCTTGTGTTACATTCAGGATCTTTACCCAGGCTGGCTGTAGCATTCACACCCATAATCCCAGCAGATAATCCTAGATTACTCAGACCGATAATCCTAGCCTTGGATCATGAATTAATCACAAACTATGGAACTGTGCCTCAATGACTGCATGAGGCTTTGGGGAAACAACACACAAACCACAACATTAAGAAAAAAGAACCTAAAAAAACAAACCCAAGGCGCAGAAATACCCCAGGATTTGCTTTCACTGGACTACCATCTTGTTTGAGTAATTATTTAAAATACACCGATTTAGGTGTTAAATGTGTTGGCAAAAGACATGGCACTAAATAAAGAGCAGACACCCCAACTTGTCTTGGATTCCAAGCAAGAGTAAAAACACAGGTACGTGGCCATTATCTTTCCCTAACTGGCGTGTTAGGGCCCAGACCTAACATGTCACTGTCCATATCTTCTAGAAAAGCCATAGTTTGACACACCAGGTAAGCTCCTAAATTGGAGGATGTATTAACAGTAATTTGTTCTCAAGGTCAATTGAAGTGTAAAACTTTGGCAGTTTTTTATTTTTTATTTTATTAATGTTAGGTAATCGGGGGGGCTTTCCGGTTAGCTCAGTGGTTGAAGTGCCTGTGCGGGCAATCCCAGTCAGACACAGGGGATGGTGGTTTGATCACCAGATCCACCCTTAATGGAACCTGAGCCAGCCAAAAATAAAAATAAAAAATAAAAAAATAAATTCCTCCTCAACTTAGGGCTGGGGAGGATAGCTCAGGGGCACAAGTGCCTGTCTGGCAAGCACAAGGTTCTGAGTTTGATCCTTGGCTCCACAAAAAATAAATAAATAAAATAAAATTAATGCTAGGTAATCAAATTCAGGCCACTGAATATTCTAGGTGAGCACTCTACCATTAAGCTATACCCCCACTCAGATGGCCAGATTTTTAAGAATAGATTAGATTCACAGTTCTTGCAATAGTAATATCTCAGTCTCACCTGCATGTCCCTGTTTTGTAAACATAAGAGAAAGGATCACACTGTAGCAAATATGTGGAACTCCACACTTGGCCTTCTGGGCCTAGCCTGTAGTCTCTCATGTGGTCTGTGAGATCGTTGGCTGAGGCTTTATCTTCCCCATTTGAGTTTCTATGGCCAATACTTTAAGAAGTATCTGCCCCTGCCCCTTTTGGTTTTTTGAAAGAAAGTCTCTCCATGTAGTTCAGGCTGCCTTTCTTGAGGCAGCAAAGAAGGAGGTCTCAGGTCTTACTTGCTCTTTGTGAATCACATCATCATACTTTTTGGTTCCAGATATTCTTGGAGAACTTGGAACATGGAGACACTTTTGTGTATCTGTCTGCGATTCAAGGTAAGTCTGTTCTGGTTAAAAGACTTTGAGCCTAAAATCAAAGATTGTATTATTAGCACAAAATCTCTAACATCACATTTTGTCCATCTTCCTGCCTTCTCACAAGGGTATTCTAACTGATAATATTGCTGGAGGATTTCAGAAGAATCCCTGTAGAGTTTCAGTGTCTCACAATACATTTTTACTTATATTCACTTACCAATTTATAGATTAAACCAAGCATGATGGCATACTATTGTAACCCTAGCTTTCTGGGAGACTGAGGCAGGAAGATCTCAAGTCCAAGCCCAACTGGAGCAACTTAGTGAGCTCTTGTCTCAAAAAAGACTAATGTAGCTGAGTGTGAAGACCCTGGGTTTGATCCCAGTACCACAAAAAATAAACGAAATAAACACAGCATTCTGTAAGCTAAGTCCCCTTTCTGCTAATTGTGAAGAGGGTTTAGAGAACTAGGTGTCCTTCTGCAGAGATGGTGCAGTTGGAATGAACTTGACTTTCTTTGCTGCTGCCAGTGCAGTGAGCCAGAGCTCCAGAGGAAGCTCACCCGGGCACGCCTCCCCACCCTCCTGTTTCTTAGCTGTCTGGTTTGGTAAATGACTTAATCTCTCTTGGCTGCAATTTCTTTCTTCTTTCTTTTTTAAAGAGGAATAAAGAGATTTGTTTGATAAGGCAGAACTTAAAGTACTCACTCAAGAATAGAGTGCAGGCCCTCAAGAGAGAGGCTGCTGGACTGCAATTTCTTATCAGTTAAAGTGGGACGAAATGAGAATGTAAAATAGTACAGTTACTTTGAAAAATAGTCTGGCAGTTCCTTAAACATATAAACCTAGACTGGTTGGGACATTTGCAGTCCCAGGTGTATACCCAAGAGAAATGTAAATAGGTCAGAAAAACTGTATGTGACTGTTCATAGCAACATGAAGCACAGAAGCCAATAAATAGACCCAAGTGTCCCATCAGTTAGTAAATAGGCAGTATATACACAAGGGGTGTTTATTTAGTTGTAGTTAATTAAGTAGTCATACTTCCTACAACATGAATAAACTTTGAAAACATACTGAATGAGAAAATATTTTTGTTGTTGTTTTTGCGGTACTGGGGATTGAACTTAGGACCCTATGCTTGCCAGACAAGCACTTATTCTACTGAGCTATCTCACTGGCCCCCTGAGAAGCTGGTTTTACAGGATGATATATTATGCGAATCTATTTATATGAAATGCCCAGAATAGATAGTTTATAGATACAGAAAGTATACCCATGGTTACGTAGGCCTAGAGTGCAGCAATATGGTTGGAAATGGTAGCTAAAAGGTATAGGATTTCTTTTAGGGGGTAACAAAAACATTCGAAAGTGTTTGGGTGATGGTCACATATCTCCATGAGTATGCAAGGAACCAGTGAATTGTACTCTTCAGATAGGTGAATTGTACTATACACTGCTATCAAACCAAGCTCAGTAAAAGAGGAGAAGGCTAAGACTATCAGCATGTGGGAAAATAAGACAACTAAATCTAATGGGGTAGATGGTGCCCTAGAATCTGAGTAAGATCTTCAGGAAAAACTTTTAAAAATCTGAGTAAATTATAGGCTTTATTTCATAATAAAGTATCAACTTTTATATTCATTGTGACAAATTGTGTGTGTTTGTATAGTGTGAGAGAATGAACTCAAGGCTTCCACCTTGAGCTGTAACCCCCAACCCCCTTTTTATTTTTAATATTTATTTTCATTTTTGGTACAGAGTCTTCCTAAGTCTTTTGAGTTTCCCAGGCTGGGCTCAAAAGTTTCATTTCCAGTTCCTCAGCTTCCCAGAGTGCTGGGATCACAGGCATGTGCCATCATGCCCAGCCAACAAAAGTACCTGTATCATACTAATATAAGGTGTTAATAATAGGGCAAGCCAGGCAAGGTAGCTTATACTCAAAGTCCAAGCTATTCAGGAGGCTGAGGCATGAGGATAGCTCCCACTCAGTAGTTTGAAATGAGCCTGTTGCAACATAGCAAGACCCTATCTCATTAAAACAGTAATAGTAGAGGCAAATGGGTATAAAGTATATGGAAACTCTGTCTTCTCATTAGTTCTATAATACAAAACTATTTCATAAAAAGTTTATACAAGGAAGCTGTGAAGCTAATACTAAGTTAAATGAGTTGATGTTTGAAAAGTGCTTAGCACATAGCATTTGATATATCTTATTGGTGTTATCATCACTGCAGCTGTTAGGCTGCTGTATAATAATGTGGAGACCTGTGTGACTTCTCAGATCTAAATTTTGAGCAGGCTTGTTCTACCATTATTGCTGCTTAACAGACTACCTCCACACTAAGTGTCTTAAAATGATCAGTCATTCATTATCCTTTATGCCCTGCAATTGAGCTCAGCAGATCTGGGCTGGGCCTGGCTAGGCAGCTTTGCTTCTCCCTGCAGGTCTTGAGCCAGCTTCAGCATCTCTGAGCATGGATTCTTGGTTGTCTCTGGGCCAGAGGTCTGCCAGGGAATGTTCTCGTGGTGACAGCAGAAATTTCAGAGAGGAAGCATACATGTAAAGGCTTTTTCAGTCTTCAGCTGGAAACAGGCACCCTGTCAATTCAGCCTCATTCTTTTGGCCAAAGCAAACATGTGGCCTAACCCAAAAAACAGGAGTGAAGAAATATGCTCTATCCTTGGGGTGGGACAAACTGCCAAGTCACATGGCATAGGCTATGGATGTGGTGCAGAATTGGAGCAGTGCAAAATTGGTAAGCAGAATTGGTAAGGCACAAATGTTTGCCTTCCAAAAGCAAGGCTCACAGTGAGCACAAAAGTACATCTGGGTCCCTACTGTCTAGTTTCTGCATGTAATATGGGATTGCTGTATAGGGACTTCTTATTTATTTAATTTTGGTGTTCAGTTTTTTTGAGACAGGTACTCACTATGTAGTTCAGTCTGGCTTGACTGTGTAGCCTAGGCTGGCCTTGAGCTCACAGCAATCCTGCCTGCCTCAGTCCCCAAGTGCTGAGACTACAGGTGTGCCCATGCCCGGAAAGACTTCATGTTTAAAGTTTAAGAGAGAATACACAGCAGACTTAAGCCTGGGATTCTTAATTTATTGAACACAAATTGTATATGTATATATATACATATGTATAAACCATCTTAGATTAACTGTGAGCTGTGATTAGTCTAAAAGGCAAGGAGAATGCTTCGAAGGAGGAAAAGGAACACCAGGTCAAAGTGGAAACCTAAAGAGTAGAAATAATAAACCTGCAGCTGAGAGGTCTGAGAGTCCTGGGAGCTCAGTAGCACTCAGGAGGCCACATGAGGCTACATGACAGGGAATGGTATTTATGGAAATCAGGTAAATCAATGAAGCAAGAACCTAAATTGCCTCTACTTATTAAGTCTCAGAAAGTCATCCAGTACTTTCTCCAAGAAACTTTAGTACTGTTAAGGAGATGTTTTTCATTGATTTCTTTTTTTAGGACTGGGTTTTAGAAAGTGATGGCATGCTATTCTAATATGGTAATATTGATGTGATGCCTGGAGTAAGCTTCTTAGCTGATTAACTCATTGGGCTCATTAGCCTCTTAAGATCTACTTTAAAAATCGAAACTGTTGGTATTGTGTTTGTTTAGAACACTTTTAATTGGTGTGCTAATCAGTAGCTAATTTGACGATGAAGAACACGGGAGGGGGAGGTATAATTTCTGTTCTCTGTTCCCCAAGATGGACAAGATTGAACTAATTGATGTTTTTGGTGTTTGTAATATGCACTTAAAAGCCAAGGCCTTAGGTGAATTTCCCATTAAGAAATAAAAGAACTGAATTTTCCCACCTGTATTGCCAGTGTAGTTTGCCCAGGCCTAAATCACTCTAGCAACAAAGCCATTCTGGACTCCAGTCAGACAAGTCCTGCAGACAAGAGGTGCTTGGCTGTCCTTTGGGCGGTGTTCAGATTTGGAAAGTATCTGTGTGTATGTTTAAAGTTTTCCTTTTCTAGGCTGCTTAAGTGGCTCTATATGAGAGTTAGAGTAGCTTTTGATTAGTTTATTGGTATTTTGAATGTCTTATAATTTCTCACCAACTTTGCAATCGAAGTAGAGAGCAAAGAGGAATTAAATAAATTCATTCAGCAAGTACTTATTATGTCTGATTTAGGAATTTCTGGTTATGTATCATCTATAAGAATTTAGCGGGGCCCGGTGGGATGGCTCAGTGGTCTAAAGCGCCTACTTGGGAAAGCTTGGGCAGCTTCAGGGACCTTGGTTCGATCCCTGGCACCACATGCTGCGCCAGCCCTGCCCTTGGGGTGGGCTGAGCCGGCCATAAAAATGAGTGAATAAACAAACAAAGGTTCTGAAACAAGAAAAAAATAAATAAAATTTTTAAAAAAATTAAAAAAAAAAAAAAA
>PVJA010007531.1:0-68183 GCA_004027025.1 Myocastor coypus | reverse complement strand
TATAGAATGATTGTGAGGACAATATGCAATATGTCAAATTTAAAAGAAAAAAAGGGGGAAAAGAAAAAAAAAAGTAATGTGGATTTAGAAAGGTTAATGTTTAGTTGTTTGATCAATCTTATATAGCTATATGTATTAATCTAAACTGATCCGATGATGAAAATATGTAATATAACCATTGTTAAATTTAAACAATAAAAGAATTGAAAAAAAAAAGTATGACCAAGTATTTGATGGCTGTCATTGAAGACTGAACATTGTTATGGTTTGTCTAGTAGTCCTTCTAAAGCCTCTTGCAGTCATGGGGCAGCTTTGGGAGTTTGTGAATTTTTTTCTGCTTTTTAGGTTTTCTTTAATAATTTATTTTACTTACTATTATTTTTATAATAGTTAATGCACTGTATAATGTTTTCTTCAACATAGTTGTTCAGAGTACAAGACGCAGACATGATTTCTTCTCTAAACATCATTAGTACAGATCTTTCTTTTCATTGCATAAAGAGAAAGTAGTTATATATTTAGTACAAAGGTCCATGACAGTAGTGAATTACCAGTTCATCTGGTATTATCAGAGGCGGTTGATTTGATCCTTTTACAATTCAGCATATTAATATGGCTTTCTTTCTTATATTCCACAGTTAGACCTTTCCGCTGGGTGGGTAAAACCAAGATAAAGCAAGACCTATATATAAAAAAGTAACTTCTGTATCTGACAAGTTCAGTCAGTTCCATCAGGGTTTACAACTCTTCTCAAAAGAGCTATAAATGATCTTCTGAGTCTACACTGGGTCTGTGGTAATTTCTCATTTCTCATTCCTTATTGCTTAAATTTGAGTTGTTTTTTCCTCTTTTTTAGGATTAGTTAGGGATTTACTTATCAATTTTATTTAATTTCTTAAAGGACCAGCTTTCTGATTTCTCCATTATTTGTATTATTTTCTCTGTCTCAATTGAATTAATTTCTGATGTAATCTTCATAATTCCCTCCTGTCTCTAGGTTTTGGGTTTGCTCTTCCTTTTCTCAATGATTAAGATGCAGAACTAGAGTGTTTATCTGTTCTTGTTTGGTTTTCTTAATGTGTGTGTTCAGAGCTGTAAATTCACCTCTAAGAACTGCTTTTATTGCATCTCATAAGGTTCAATACGTTGTTTTTGAAATTTCATTAAATTTTAGAAGTTATTTAATTTGTTGTTTAATGTCATCTGTAACCCACTGTTTGCTGAGGAGGGTGCTGTTTAATTTTCAAGTGTTTATCGAGGTTTTGTAGTTACTTTTGTCATTTATTTCCAGTTTTGTTACACTGTGGTCAGATCATATGCATGGCATAATTTCTGTTTTCTCGCATATGTGTAAACATGACCTATGTGGTCTATTTTAGAAAATGTCCCCTGAGCAGTTGAGCAAAATGTGTATTCAGAAGTAGCTGTGTGGGACACTTTATGTTCACTAAGTCCAGTTTTGCCAAGTGCTTGTTCAGTTTTATTTCTTTGCTAACATTTTTCTCGTTGACCTGTCTTTTTGTGATAAAGGAGTGTTAAGGTCTCCTATTAGGATTATGGTATTGGATGTTGGAGTTTTCATGTTGTTATGGTTTATTTCTGGTTGTCCTCCAAAAGCTTCATGCAATCAGGGGCTGGGGGCTTCTAGAGTTTGAGACTTGACTCACGATCCACTGGGATTATGTGTTTTAGTACTGATGGGACTATGGGTCTGACTCCTTCTGGGATTATGGGTGTGGCCTAAGGCAGATGGGCTGAGGCAAAGAGCCTGGATGTGATATAAAGAGAGACAGAGAGACGCTATTGCTCTCTGCTCCCCTGGTTGTTCCATTACCTCTGTCATCATTTTTTTGCTGTTCCGCCACCAGGAACTGTGGCTCTCTGCTGCGTGTCTCTCTGCCTTGGAGTCAGCCGAGTATAGACTGAAACCTCCAGTAACTGTGAGCTAAATAAGCCTTTCCTTTCTTCATTTTGAGTGTCGGGTATTTGTACCAGAAACAAGTAAAAAGTAACTAAGACACATGTCCATTAAGATTTGTTTTATATAGCCATGTGCCCCCATGTTGGGTGCATATATATTTATGGGTGTTAGCTCTTCCTCTTGAATTTTTCCCCTAACTAGTATGTAATGGCCTTCTTTATCTAATTTGATCATTGTTGATTTGAGGTTGACACTGTCTGAGAGTAGCAGTGCCATCCCTTCATTTTTCTGAGGTGCTAGGGCATGTAGTATTGTTTTCCATCCTTTGACTTTTAGCCTGTGAATTTCTTTATGAGGTAAACGTGTTTCTTTTATACAGCATATTGTTGGGGTTTGTTTCCTAATGTGCTGTGTTAATCTATTTCTTTTGATTGGTGAATTGAGATCATTTATATTGATGGTTGTAAGTGAGTTATATTGAATTATGCTTGCCATGTTATTTACATGCTGTTGGTTACCTCTTTATCTCCTGTGTTTGTTTGCCTGATAGGTGGGTTCTTTCCATTCTCATTTGTGGAGTTCTGATCATTTTGGTCACTCTCTAGAATATCTTTTACTAGTCTGTGTAGAGCTAGCTTTGTCATCATGAAATTCTTTAGTTGTTCTTTGTCATGGAAGTATTTTGCTTCTCTATCAAACTTGAAAGAGAGTTTTGCAAGGTGTAGCAGTTTGGCCTGCAATTTGTTTTCATGAGGGACTTGAACTCTGCTCCATTCTCTTCTTGACTTCATGGCTTGTGAACAGAAATCTGCTGTTATTCTGATGGGCTTTCCTTTTCATGTGATCTGTTTCTTTTCTTTCATGGCTTTTAACATGTTATTCTTGTGCTGGATTTCTGGAATTTTGACTATAATATGTTTGGGTGAATTTTTAATTGGGTTGATGCTATTTGGAGTTCTATATGCTTCAGTTATTGGAAAGTCAAATTGTTTCCTCATATCTGGGGTGTTTCATACTATTTCTTCTGACCATGTGCTTTTTATATCATTTACATTGACTCCTTATTCTTACTGATTCCTATTAATCTCACATTGTTCATTTTTGTATCATTTTGAAGGTGCTCAATTATTTTTTCTTGCATCCTAGTTGTTTTTAAGAGACCCTTTCATACTTCATCACTAGCTGCAACTGTGTCTTCAAGATCTGAAATTCCGTCCTCTCATTCATACCATTTTGCCAGCTTGTTACTGAGATTTTATTTTCTTGTATATCTCTTTGAAACTGTTTCATGAGATCTATTTTTTTGCTATATTGCTCAAGCAGGGAATCCATCGTTTTTCTATTCTCTAATTTTTTATACATGTCTTCTTTAGTAGCGTTTAAATTTTTCATTATAGTTATCCTTTCTTTCTCTACTTCTGGGATTATTTCTGCTCTGATCTCCTCTCTACTTTTCTGCAGTTGTTTCACTGCTTTAGATGTTATTAATTTAGAGACTTTTTTTTTTATTTCAGAGGTTATTTTTAGTCTGACCTCCTCTATATGTTTGTGCAGTTCTTTTCCACTTCAGATTCTATTAATTCATGCATTTCCTTTTTTACTTCAGATGTTTTATTTGATCTGAGTTCCTCTATATGTTTCTGCACTTGTTTGTCTACATCAGATGCTACCAATTCAGAGGTCTCAGCTGCCTGATTCCCATTTTCTACAATGGTACTGTAGCCTGTATTTGTTCTGGGTGGACTTGGGACCTGAGATTGCATGTTGCTCCTTCTTTTTGTCATTTTGCATGAACTCTGCACTTTGGTGAAGTTATGATGTAAGCGCCTATCGAAATTTGGGTCTGGATCCATCAGTCTTGATGCCTTCCAGATGTGCCTGGTTGCTTTGCTCAGGTTCTTCCTGCTGCAACTGGGCACAGGCTGGGATGGTCAGCGAGGGCAGGCAGGGTCTGAGTTCTGGTGGCTGGCGGTGCTGGGGTGCAAGCCAGAGGAGAGGTCGTGCCAGGGAGCAGGCCTGGGTCGATCAGCGTGGATGGGTGGGGGCCTGGTTCCAGTGGCTGGCGCGTGGGAGCACACGTTGGCCCATTGTATTTTTTTTTTTTTTTTTGAGTTAAATGTGTTTGTTTTATGCAGCATATTCTTGGATTTTGTTTCTTGATGCACTTTGCCAGTCTGTTTCTTTTGGTTGGTGAATTGAGAACATTTACACTGGGATAATTGAGACTATATAGTCATACCTGATACATATTCACTTATTTCTGTCATTTTCTTGAACTGTAAGGTCCCTGCTCTTCCCTTTGTTTGACTGCTTACACTGATAATTGTTTTCTCTTCTTTTGGAAGTTGTAATTATCTTTGTCTCTTTCTAAAATATGTCATCATTCTTTGTAAGGTTGGTTTGGTTGCCATGAATTTCTTCAGTTGTTCTTTGTCATGAAAGTATCTAATCTCTGCATTAAATTATTTATTTATTTATTTATTTATTTATTTATTTATTTATTTATTCTGCATTAAATTTGATAGAGAGTTTTGTCAAGTACACCAGTCTGATTGAGAGTTGTTTTCTTTCAGGGCCTGAAATATCTCACTCTAAGCTTTTGACTTGATGTACTGTGCTGAGAAATGTGTGGTGATGCTGCTGGACTTTCCGTGATAGGTGATCTTTTTCTACTCTCTAACAGTTATTATTATTCTATTCTTTTGCTCAGTTTCTGGGATCTTGATTATCATGCATCTAGGTGATAATTTATTTAGGCAATAATTTATTTTGACTATGGCTAACTGGAGTTCTATATGCTTCAGTTCTATATGCTTTAGATTCTTTCTCCATAGTTGTGAATTTTTCTGTTACTATTTCTGCATACTGTATTATTTATTTATTTATTTATTTATGCTGTTGTTATTATCTCCATCTATTTCGCTGATATCTAATAGTCTTATATTATTTTTCTTTGCATCATCGTGTAGCTGTTCTATTGATATTTTCCAGTTTCTTATTATTTTTAAGAGATGCTTCCTTTTGTATTTAGTAGCTGCAATGCTGTATTCAGTGTCTGGAATTCTATTTTCGGTTCCACTTAAGTGATTTTGTCAGCTTTCAATGAAATTGTTAATTGTTAACAGATATATATTTTTTTGAATCTATTTCATGCATTCTCCTATATTTTTCCTTTTCTTGGGGGAAACATCTACAGAGTGATCAGGGTCTCACTACTAGATCAGACTCACAGTGATATGCTTATTTATAGTCTCTCAAGAGCTGAGATTACAGTTGTGCACCACCACACCCAGTCTCAGTTGCCCTCTCAGCAAGCCTCAGGGTTGGGGCCAACAGGGCAGGCCCAGAAATTGGATCCCTAGCCCCTGAGCCTGCTTGCAGGTGCTTTCATTCGCTAAGCTATTTGACCAGCTCATATACATTCTCATTCTTTCTTTTATTGTTCATTTGATGTTTCCATTATCTTCCTATTCCATCCTATTTTTCTTAAATCTGTGTCTTCCTTAGATGTATCAAACAATTATTTTGTGATTGATATCATTTATTTTATTTTTACCTAAGAGATTATTTCTGACCTGATTTCCTCCAAAACCCAGTGGAGTTGTTTTTCTACTTCATTTGCTATCTTCTATATTTCAGGTGTATGACTTGAAGTTCTTCTATGACCTTGTCTTCTGTACCTGTTTTATGCAGATTTCTGAGATTGCCTTTGATTTCTTCCTTTTTTCATTTTTTTGCACTGATGGTAGATAGGTAAGGTGCAGGTCAGCATAGTCCTAGGATAGTTAGAGGACAGGGAAGGCTCAACAAAATTTCTGCTGTGTGGGTTTTAGTGTTTCTACCTCATTAAGTAGTGGGGGACAAGGCACAGTTCAAGAAGAAACCGATGGTTATGAATGCAGCCAAGCTTGTACAAGGCTATCTTGATGGTGGATATGCACAGGATAGTGCTCGCCAAGACTCCTGAAAATCACTGTAATAGTTGAGTTTTCCCAGCAGTTCTCAGGACTCAACAAACTCTGGCAGGAAGTCTGGGGAGATTGAGCCTTAGACTGCCAAGTCTCCCTGGAAGTCTTCAGGTCACTGAGGGGTGGCTACACCCAGCAAACTCTGGCAGGAAGCCTGAGGCAGGAGTAGTGGAGGCTAGCCTATCGGGTCTTTCTGGCAGTCTTTAGGTCAAGGAAGGGTGGGTGGACTCAACAACTTCGTATTGAATTATTTTATTAACTAATAGGTGATGATCTTCTTTACTTCTTTTGATCAATCTTGTCGTTATCTATCTATCTATCTATCTATCTATCTATCTATCTATCTATCTATCTTTGTATTATGGCCAGCTCAGCCTGCGCTGGGGGTAGGGCTGGCACAGAATGTGGTGCTGAGGATCAACCTCAGTCCCTGCACTTGCCTAAGCTTTCCTAAGCAGTTGCTTTAAACCCCCTTTCTGGGTCTTCTCTAATTTTCTTTCTTTCCTTTTTTTTTTTTTTTTTTTTTTTTTTTTTTTTTTTTTTTTTTTTTTTTTTTTTTTTGTGGAACCAGGGATTGAACTTAGGCACTTATGCTTGCCAGGCTAGTACTTATTCTACTGAGCTATCTCCCCAGCCCTTAAGCAATTTTATCTTGAAGTTACTTTATCTGAGTATAGAGTAGCTACATCTACCTTTTCAGTTCATGTTGCATGGGATATTTTTTCCATTCTTTGATTTTTTTTTGATCTATAAACTTACTTTTGTGTTAACTGTGGTTTTTTTTTTTTTTTGTACAACATACCTTTGAATTTTGTTTCTTGAGCCTTATTATTAGTCTGTCTTCTGCTTGGGAATTGACAGTTATTCCTGATGAATAATAACTTACTCCTGTCACTACCTGATTTTCCTGTCTCTGATCCTATCATTCTATTCTACTTTCCTGCACATCGTACCTAGAGTATTGATTCTGTAGTACTTTCAGTGATTGTTAGCTTCCTTGCCTTTTTCTAGAGTATCTTTGGTTTTTTTCTTTTTTTTTTTGTCTTTTTGAGACATGGTCTCACTGTGCAGTTCAGGCTGGCTTTGAGCTCACTTTTGTAGCCCAGGCTGGTCTCGAACTCGCAGCGATCCTCCTGCCTCAGCCTCCCAAGTGCTGGGATTACAGGCGTGAGCCACCACGCCCGGCTAGAGTATCTTTGAAAAATTTTTGGAATGGTGTTTAGTGGCCAAGAACTTTGAGGTGATATTTATCAATAGAATATCTTATTTGTCCTTCATTATAAAACTAATTTTGCAGAATATGTTAGCCTGGGTCAAACATGTTTTATTTTCGGGCTTGGAACACTCCACTTCAAGCTCTCACAGGCTTTAAGCCTCATGTTGCAGAGTCTGTTGTGATTCTAATAGGTTTTCCTTTATGAGTGACTTGTTTTTCTCCAGCACCTTTTAAGGTGCTGTTCTTGTATTAGACTTGTGGGAATTTAACTATGAGGTGGTTCTTTAGTGATCATGAATATTTGAGTTTCTATATGCTTCATTTATGTTTATGCTAAATTATTTTCCTTTATTTGGAAAGGTTTATTTCTGCTATCATTGCAACAAACACGTTTTTAAGATATCATTAGTGCTATATTCTGACTGTTTTCTAATTCTAATTAATCTTATATAAACCTTCTTTCCCCCAGATAGCATCAATTCAATGTATCCTTCATATTTCTATCTATTTTTAAGATATCTCTCATTATCTCACCCATAAAACAGCTGTCTTGGTCACTTCTGTTGACCATACTTGTGATATAATTTTAATCTCTTATATTTTTAGTTAGAGATTTTTATGTAGCATAATTTTTCTCCATGCTGGACCTTCATGTTTGGCATTGCTTTGTTTAGCTTTTCTATCTTTTTGTTATTGTCTTCTTATGTGTGCTGATCATTTTTTCCAGCATCTTTTCAATTATATCCTCTCTGAGCATACATAATGGCTTATTCCTTTGTTTTGCTATATTCTCTGCTATCCTCTCAAATAATTGAAAAGATTAATTCAGATGTGGCTTTTGATATCCTGTCCTTTGATGCGCCATGGTTTAGCTTTGAGGAAGTTGAGAGTGTTTGGAGGCATTTCATCAGCTCACCTTCTTGTGTTTTTGTGCCTTTGTTTGTGTTGAGGCTTGTGGCTTGGTTAGAGTGGAAATCTTTGTTTCTAGTGCAGAGACCTCTTTAATTAAAGTCTACTTTTGAGTGTCATTCTCTAATCATGGCTAATTACTGGCTTCTGCCTCTTCCCCTGGATCCAATCACCACTTTTTATTTGAGATGGGAAGTTGTGATGTAATTAGCCCTGTACCCAGTTTTCAAAGAATGTAGCCCTAGAAAATTTACAAACCAAGGACTTTTGTAATTGGAGCCTGGCTTCATTATTTACTAGCTTTAAAAGTTTGATAGCTTGTCCCTCTTTTATTCTCAATTTCTTCCCACTTTCAAAAGTTATATGTGTACATTAGAAAGCCTTTCATCCCATCAAAATTGCTGCTTCAGTTAAAACTAATTTATACTTATTTATCCTCAGAAGAGATAGAATTCAAACTAATTTTCACATGTCTTAAGACATATTTTCCAAAATTTCTTTACAGGCCAGGTTGTATCCTTAAGCCACAGGAATTAAGGATACTGTATATATAATACCATGATTTTCATTCTTAATATTTTAAACTATTTTTACCTAAGTGCCTTGCCAAATGATATTAAAAGAATTCAACCTGTGTGCTTATGACTTCAAAGTTCTGCCATCACACTTATCTATACCCTTACATCATAGTTCACTTTCTATTTCTCATATTAAATTGTCACCCTGCTAAGGGCTCAGGTCTACATACAGTTTGCATAACCCTTGCTATTATCTGTGTTTTTAAATATTAACCATTCCTAATGGGTATACCTATTTGTCATGGCAAAAATACCTGATGTTTTATACTTTCTAAACAGGCTTTTTTTTTTTTTTTTGTCTTTTTGAGACAGGGTCTCGCTATGCAGTTCAGGCTGGCCTTGAGCTCACTTTTGTAGCTCAGGCTGGTCTCGAACTCGCACCAATCCTCCTGCCTCAGCCTCCCGAGTGCTGGGATTACAGGCGTGTGCCACCACGCCCGGCTAAAATGTTTTATACATTTATTTATTTAGTACAGGATCTCACCACACAGCTTGGACTCTTGTCTCAGCTCCCCCCCCAGCCCTGGAATTTCAGGCATGCACCACCCCGGGGCTGGCCCGGCATGCAGTACCAGGGATTCGAACCAAGGTCCTTGCACTTGTCAAGCAGCCTCTTAGACTGCTGAGCTATCTTCCCCAGCCTAAAATAGGCATTTGTTTAGCTCAGTGTTTTAGAGGACCAAAGGCATTTCACAGGCTGCTACTCTACCTTGGTGTGGACTTCTGGTTACATCATATCATAACTTACAGCATAAGGGTAGGAG
This sequence comes from Myocastor coypus, assembly GCA_004027025.1. Classification (NCBI taxonomy): domain Eukaryota; kingdom Metazoa; phylum Chordata; class Mammalia; order Rodentia; family Myocastoridae; genus Myocastor; species Myocastor coypus. The sequence continues at coordinate 58,827 of PVJA010007531.1, read as the reverse complement.
CACGTGTGGCAGGAAGAAATCACACGGCAAGACAGGATAGACATACAAGTATTTTATATGCTTTTCTTGTATTAGTGGGAGTTTAACTAGGTGTTATAGAGAAATTCTTTAGTGGTCATGGAAGTATAAACCTTCCTTCTCATTAAACTAAGAGAAAGTAGCTGTATATTTATCCCATAGTCTTTTCAATAAATTTCCAGTGTATTTGAGAAAGTAAAACAAATGGTTTGTGGGCTTTTAAGCAATTGATTTTAGCTTCAAAAGTAACCAGTCTGTTAATCAGTAGAAGCAGTAATATTATTTTACATTTAACTCTTCATTTCAGAGCTTTAAAACTACTTTATTGATTGTTTATTTTTCTGAGTCTTTGTCCCCAAGTATAAAATTATAATAGTTATCCCTGAAAAATTAGTGTGTACAACTAAAAGGCGCATTAGCAACTCTTTGATGGCTCCACTGTGCAAAATTCTGAGCTCTAGTATATTTGACCCTTGGTATTTTCTGTTGAGACATTCTTCAGTTCTGAAGATTCTTCAGGGCCAAAATTCTCTGGTCCACTACTCTTTATTTCTTTTCTTTTGATATTTTCTTCTTTTCTTTACTACTTTAACATTCCGTTCTTTAATGAAAACAAGGAATACTACATTGATAAGAAGTCTAGCTTTGTTTACGGCATGACATCCCCAGCTAGCCACCAAGCCCTTCCACTGTGTCTGTGAATTACTTCAGCACCCTTCTCAGGAGCCATGCTGCAAGGCTGCTACTTTGGCTGTCAAGCTAACATCCTAGCTCTGGATTAGTATATCCATCTTACACTGAAGATGGAGAAACTGAGTCTCAGAAAAATGATCTTGCCCATGCATGCTAGTGTGAGGAATCTCCTCTTAAAAGAATAGAGGTTCAAGGACTCAGAAGGAGTTGGCCTGCTTGACCACAATTGAGGTACCTGAATTCAGTGATCTTCCTATTTATCACAGAAAGTTTTCAAAGATCATAAAAATCACCATTTTTCTTGATACAACGTTATAAACAAGAGAGATATGTCAGTTTCACTTTTTCCTCTTTGATCCTAATATCCTTACTAGAAAAGTAAAAGTGAGAACAAAAATTCTGACTAAATTTATCATTTGCATTTTTTCTAACTTAACATTTGTTTAGAGCAAAAGTTTATTCTGAGATTTTCCTACTGGAACTGTTTCTGAGATTCATTGTTTTCCCATTTGTGTTTTAACTAAAGGCAACATATTAAGAGGATTGATATACTGGAGAGTTAACCGTATAAGTTCAATCTTCCATAACATAGAAATATTATAGTCTGGTCATGTCTCCTGAACTCCAAATATTTATAATCAGGGCAATCTTTCCTTCCCTAGAAATTCAAGGCTACACTTTGATTTGGCAGGCCTCCAAACCCTCCCATGTGACTTTGATTCCTGAATGACTGGCTGCCTTAAAAAGGCTCATGTTTTATTACAGTATGTGATTAAAACATGAAGGCAAGTGGTAAAATCATGGGCAGGGGGAGCATCTGAATATATGGTCCACTTTCAACGAAGACTGATTTGAGGTCTATTAAAATGAAATTATGCTGGCCCTTGATGTAGGGCAGATGTGGGGCAAGCCACGCTACAGAGCATTTGCATGCACAGGGCAATACTTTTCCACAGGGCTCCTGTTGGCAGACTTGTGTGCATCAGATCATCACCTGGAGAGGTGGTTCCTGCCCTGCCTCTAATAAGCAACCAACATTTTATCTTTACCTTACAGCCTTTTCTGGTTTCCCAGATATGCACTTTTGTTCCCTGTGTCCTCCCCCTGTGCTTGTATCTTTGCTGTTACACTTATTGTGCGGATACAACACTGACTTTCCTGTATGTCATTCTGGGAGATAATGAGTTCCTTAAGCACAGGAAATTATTGTCATGTGTTTTTGTATCTACAGTGCCTAATATAAAAAAGTACTAAGAAATATTTACTGAATGTAAAAGAATAGATTTTAACCAGAAAACTTTGAACTTTCTTATGATGTCAGTGCTCTTCTTGTGCATACCCTATCAAAGAGCTTAGCCCTCACTTTTGTCAATACTTAATGATTTATGTGTCATCTAGTTATGCTCTCAGTACCTTTAGAGCAAGGTCTCTGGAGCTTGTGCATAGCCAGTTCTTCTGTGATTGCTGAAATGCAGTGTCCTGATGCTAGATTCTATTGATTGATTGATTGCTTATATTTTTGACAATTTTAAATAGAAAGAAATAGCAACAAGACAGTTTCAAAACAGGTTAGTAGGACAGTTGCAATAATTAATACAATGCATATTGTTGTCTTCATAGTAGCTATTCAGAAGATAAGATACAGAGATGACATCTTATCTAAGCACTATTAGTATAAACCTTCCTTCTCATTGAACTAAGAGAAAGTAGCTGTATATCTATCCTAACTATATTGTGTGTGTATATACATATATATCACTCTAAAATGGTCCTGCATTTATATCTCCCCCTTTTTTGTGTGGGTTATTATAGAAAAGGGTCTACAGGATGTTCAGTGTTTCACTACTAGATCGGACTCGTAGTGATGTGTCTGCCTACAGGCTCCCAAGAGCTGGGGTCACTGGTGTGCACCACCACTCCCAGTCTCAATTGCTGTCTCAGCTCACCCTGGTGGCAGGGCGAGCATGGCAGGCTTGGGGATCAAACTTCCAGGCCCTGTGCCTGATCCGCTGAGCTATTTGACTGGCTCTATATTCCCCTTTTCTGTGTTGTTTTGTCAGAGATATGTGTTCCATTGCCATTCGAATATTGTAGGTGTGTGAATTCAGCAAAAAGTGTAATTGTTTTCTCACATTGTATAGGGATTTAAAGTTCAGATTCTCTTCAGAATCTTTTTTTTTTTTTTTTTTTAAATCACGTTCCACCTCCGCATCTTTGTTTGGTGACATTAAACTTTTACCTAGTTGCTCTTTTGTGTCAGCATATTTACATTTGTGATTCCCTTCTAAACTCTGAATACTCATTTCTTCTTGTGTAACTTTTACTTTGTCTTCAGGCTCAGCTCAAAAGTCATGTTTTACCTAAAGACTTCCCTGACCACTGTCTTCATATTGGGCTGGGCACGTATATGACATGCTCAGACTGTATCTCACATTTGCCGTGTCATTGCGTGCTTTCTTGCTATGTGTTTCTTAAAGAACAACTTCTACTTAAGCTATTAAGTCTCTGGATCTTATCCTTTAACGATTCCCTAGCATACAGTACAGCGCCTGATCCATAACAGGCACTTAGTAAATGTCTTTGGTGACATGATATTGAAATTTTCCACAGTGTAATCCATACACTCTGACTTACCACATCTCCCAGTACTACGCAGTGTAACCTTTTTATCACTCAAAGTGTCCTGTCTAGTTCTTTCCTTACAGTTCTGCCTTTCCACTTCCTCTCTTGTCTGCTTTCTACTCCTGCCCATCTCTCCTTTTCACTTCCTCCCACCGTGCTTTCTATTTCCTCCTACCTTGGCTTTAAGAACCAATAAATCTTCTTTTGCTTCACCATCACTCACTTATTAATCACCCTCAGAGCTCTATTACATTATTGCTTATACCACACAGATGGCTTCCTGAGGGAATTCTACCCTATGCTGGGTGTTGAAAGTGGTGCTTGCCTCCCCAGTCACAAAATATGTCTTTTGTGGCAGGACTGGTTGTATATTATAGTGCTCCCTTCAGAAACCAGTTTTTTAGATGAGACCAGTCCCATGAGCATCACTCTGAGTGCATAAAATAAAGCAGAAGGCATGAACAAAACTTGTGAAAATTTTGATATTGAGAAAGAAGAATCACAATAGTCATAATGAACAAAAAACCCTACAGGGCTATTATAGTTTTTTCAACTATTTTATGCATTTATGTTGTCTTCTTTTCTCCTTCCTTCTCATGTCTTTTCTACATCTCTAACAGTGGATTGTCAGGACCTAGGCTAAAGGTCTTGCACTGGCGAGAGTAAAGGAGTTGCACTGCCCCTCTCCTCTCTCACGTGTGTCACTGCTACACAGCAATAGCACTGTTGTTACCATCCAAACCTGCCAGCTTTGCCTCCGTTGTGTGTTGCACTATCTGGAAGGCCATTCTGACAGAATTTTATAAACAAATTCTCACTTGCTTTGCTATCGCAATTTGGAAATGTTTCCTTTGAAACAACCTGCAAAAATGCCTTTCACATGGACATAGGTCCTTTCTTTGTATATAGTTCATTTGATAAAATCTTTATTTTGCTGGCATACCAAAGTTCTTAAACTCATATCAATGTTATAATATACTATTTTTATTTGGTACAGGGTCTTGTTATGCAGTTCAGACTCATAGCGATTCTCCTGCCTTAGCCTCCTCAGTGCTGGGACTACAGGTGTATACTACCATGCCTGGTTTCAGTGGCCATCTTGGATCAGGGTTGTCACAGCATGTGGTACAAGGGATTAAATCCAAGTCCTTGCACTTGCCAGGTCACCAAGTTATCTTCCTGTCCCCTAACCTACTATTTTTAAATGGAAGTTGAGAGGCCAAACAGAAGAACCAAGAGGGTGAGAAACAAGGCTGTCTCAGAGAAAAGAAGCTAGAAAGGGCTTGAACACTTTGAGTTTATTTCTTTAAATATTATCTTAGATTGGATACTAGGAATAAGAGATGAAAAGAACAAGGACCCTGGACTTTGAGTGAGACTAGAGAAAACTCTCTGATCTACCAGGGCCCAGGTGAAGCATTTGAATCACTACTGAGAGAACTTGTGATACAAGCGTCCCAAGTTGGGTTAGATGCTTTTTAGGTTAAGCTCTGCATCCTGTGATTCATTAATAACAAATGTTTATTGAAGCCGGCGTGGTGGCTCAAGCCTGTAATCCCAGCACTTGGGAGGCTGAAGCAGGAGGATCAGTGCGAGTTTGAGACCAGCCTGGGCTATAAAAGTGAGCTCAAGGCCAGCCTGAACCGCAGCCTGACCTTATGTTAAAGAAAAATTGAAAAAAAGACAAAACCCCCCAAATGATTATTGAAGGACTATCTTTAAAATAAAATAAGATTTAATGATTTAGAACATCTGTTCTAAACCATAAAATCTCTTTTGAACTCTCTAATACTTTACCGGACCCCCAAGCCACAAATATGTTGTTAAGATAAATCACAATTTTAGATGAAAGGGAAGCAAAATAGCGATGAGAATGTACTCTGAGAGCCACTCATTTTCCCTCCAACTCTATGTAGAAGAGAGAATTCAGCTCCAGCTCTGCTCTCATCTGATTTCATAAAGGCTCTGTCCTTGGAAATGGAAAGCGGGAGCTGCACCGTGATCTGTCTCTGATTTTCTATCTTTCATCTTCACACAGGTCTGTTGCTGAAGGGAGGCAATTATGTGCCATCAAGTGCTGCCGGAATATCAAAATGTGGTTCCCCTGAAAAGTTCCTTTTCCTCTGCAAAGGTGCAACTCACAGAATTGTTTTATGAAATATGGCCTTCCTACAAACTTTTCTTTTCACTCACCATTTTCTTACAAGCTCCGCCTAGCAGAGTAACACATTTTCACCCAGATTTCCACAGATTTCTGCTGTTAGCTGTTCTTCATAATCCAGATGAAACTTTTTGCCTCCTACAACCTCTTAAGATAAATATACTGACTAAAGTATATCTGTTCCCCAAACTGATAATAGTTCTTCGCAGCACCTCTTTCCCTCTACAGTAAATGGCAGGGTACAACTAGTGAAAGCCTGATTCTACCCAGAAGCAGGAAGCTGTTCTTTGTTTGCAAGGTTTTATGATCCTTTGGCATGAAAACAGATCTCAGTTTATTGGTCTAAGATGATTTGCAGCAAAAGTCATGTCTGCATAACTGCAGACGTAATTAAGCTCATGTTGGTGCTATTCCTCCTGCTGTCAGAGAATGCAGACACACACAAAGTGCTATAGAACTGAGCAAATTCTGACAACAGGTCCTGGGGAAATGGATAAGGGAGCTGCATGATTGCAGAGGTCTATTTTCCTCTAGGGAGCCATTGCCCCTTATCCTGATTTGGGTCTTATTTGGAGGTGCACAGAATTCAGACAATATCCACAGATGCAGAAAGATACTATATTCAATAGCAAAGGAAACGGGAGGCAGAACACTAGGTCATATTTTCTAGCACTTTCAAGTGAAAAGCTCATAGAATAGTAGAAGAAGCTTGGGCAATGGGTTAGGCTGCTTGGGTTTCATTTCTGCCTCTGTCTTTTGCCAGTTGGTGATCTTAGGCAAAGTTCTTAATCTAAACCTCACGGTGGTTTTCTTCTGCTCTTATCCCATAACATCCGCTGGTTTTGCCAAATTTGTGTCTTAGCTCAGAATTGATTTTCCTCCTATATCTCTGGTGTTGGCATGTTTAAGGATGTTGCAAATTAATGATCATCTTGAATCAAACTCCAAAATTTTCAGTTAGGCCATTGTACAACATTAAGAAGAGAAAATGCACAACTCATATAAATGGAGTCACTGGCTACTCTGCTCTCCGTTTCATTTTATGAGAAAGCAGGCAGAGAGTCTGTGAAGTTTAAGCCTTAAACTTGAGTTTATATGTAACATTTCCTTATTTTGAAAGTATGATTTATTCCAAGCAAAATACATCTGCGCACTCATATGCTGCCAAGGTTTTGAGCTCTGAGTCTGAGAATTCATGTCAAAAACTGTTACAAGAGAATGTAGAGTCAAGTTCAGACACAACCTACTCTGAACCTTTGATACGGTTTCCTTGCTTAACATAATATAGAGCGTGAGGATTACCAGTCTAGACTGCTTCCTTGTTTGGCTATAGAAGTGCTGTAGGAGATCGGTAAAGCACGCTTTACCGTGGATGGTCATGCGGGCATAGTCTTGAGCACTCTGGCTTTTGCCCCTCCCTCTGTTTCTAGTTTGTGCATGAAGTGAGCAGTGTCTCTATAAATCTTTTTTTTTTTTTTTTTTTGTCTTTTTGAGACAGGGTCTCGCTATGCAGTTGAGGCTGGCCTTGAGCTCACTTTTGTAGCCCAGGCTGGTCTCGAACTCGCACCAATCCTCCTGCCTCAGCCTCCCGAGTGCTGGGATTACAGGTGTGAGCCACCACGCCCGGCTACAAATCTTTTATGTTTTAATTAATTAATTTATTTGGTATAAGGTATTGCTATGCAGCTCAGACTTATGGTAATCTTCTTTCTCAGCCTCCCAGCATTGGGGTTACAGGTGTGCACCACCATGCCCAGTTTTCATGGCTGGCATAGCATGGTGTTTCTGGGCTGGCATGACACGTGGTACTGGGGACTGAACTGGAGTCCTTGTGCTTCCCAGACAGGTGCTTAGACTGCGGAGTTGTCTCCTCAGCCCCAAGCAGTGCCTCTATATTATACCTTTTCACTTGTTTGTGCTTGAACCAAGCCAGCAATGATCTGAAATTTCTATAACTGTGAGTCAAAAGAAACCTTTTCTTCTCGAAGTCATGTATGTCAGCTATTTGGTTACAGCAACAAAAGATACAAACAGATAAACAACTGGCTGGTCACCAGCAGTCCTCAGACTCTGGTGTACTTCTAAAGCTCTCAGACCACAAGCTGTCCTGCACTGCCATGCTTTCCTTAGTCGCAGTTTTAGCAGTTGTGTAGGCATAACCAGAAATAGCTTTCTTCACTGCTGATTGGATTTGGAGGCTAGAGGAGGAAGGATAAAAAGAGAATTGGATTTAGAGGGATTATATGATGAACCCAACCTAGTATTTCTTAAGCTACTGTGTAATTGAAGTCATCTTTATCATATGTTCCCTTCTTCACAGGCGCTTAGTTTTTGAGCACCATCACTATTCTTAATAAATAGAAGCATGTTTTGTGTTGCTTAGAGTGAAAGTACTTTGTATCGGTTATATTCAAGACTGCTAAAAATCTTTATATAACAAAACATTTCCTTGTCACAAGTTCCAGGGCAGATGTCCTGAGATGGGTTGCTCCTCTAATGAAGTTCCTTTCAGACTGACCCAGGGAAACCATTACACTCCACACGGGCACACCATTGCCCTTACCTGTTGTCAGAATACTGAAGGACCACATGTAGGAAACAGCTTCTTGTGCAGCTAGCCTGGTATGGGAGAACATCATTACTTCTATATATCATTGTCCATAACTGGTCTTGTGGCCCATATCTAGGTGTAAGAAGGTGAATAGTATCAATGTCCTTGTTAGGAAAAGATGAAGAATGAGGAAAGAAAACAAACATTCTGCAATAGTACATTTTTTTCTAATAAACACTGATTCTCTATGATTGGATCATTAGGATAGTTTGGTCACGTTCTTGTCACTAGAACAAAGTACCTGCTACTCACAACTTGAATGAGCAGAGGTTTATTTGCATCACAGTTTCCAGGGTATTCAGCCCATGCCTGGTCAACTCCAAGGCAGAAATTTGTGGCACAAGGACAGAGAGGATGAGAAGAGTGTGACTGATGCAAAGCAGGAGGTGAAGAGGAAGAGGCAGGGGCAAGAGCACAGCACTGTCCTTGCACCTGTGTGATTCACTTCCAGAGAGGCCCAAGTTCTTACGGCACCCCAGCCATGAACCCTTCAGCTGATTACTCCACTAATGAGTCCTGTGCCCCGTGACCCATTTACCTTCCTGAAGCCCCACTTCTGAATAAATGAGACTTTGGTAGAGCATTTTGCATTTCCACAGTAACCAAGCAGTAGCTGGCCAACTGGAAGCTGAACAATAGCTGCAGACCATGCAGAAGGGATATGGAACATTTTCCTGCTCTCTGTAGCTAACTCACAAGAGGATATTTAATGCCTCGGTGGGGATGAGTGCTGGGTGATCTGAGGTAGGTCCTGAGTCAAAACGATTCAGAACCCAGATCTCTTAGATTTTGTGTAAGCATTTTTCTTTTCTTTAAAAATTTATTTATTTATTTATTTATTTATTTATTTATTATATTTTTCTTTTTTTTTTTTTTTTCCAGGACCAGAGATTAAACTCAGGCCCTTGTGCTTGCCAGGCAAGTGCTTATTCTACCGAGCTATTTCCCTGGCCCCTAAAAAAATGTATTTAGTACTGAGTCTACAAGGTCTACAGTGTCTTACTACGTCAATTGGACTCATTGTGATCCTCCTGTTTTCAGCCTCCCAAGCAGTGGCATTATAGGTTCACCACACCCAGTCTCAACCAAGTCTCAGTATGCCCTGGGCGTGGGACCTGCATGGCAGACTGCAGTTCAAATCCCAGCCCCTAAGCAGGCATTTTAATCTGCTGAGCTATCTGTCTAAGCGCTTTTCAGGAAATAGTGGTGACAAATGTTTACCCTTCTGAGAGAATAGACCAGTCTCTCTGGTTGGGCTTCTTCCTTTGTAAAGGCATTATATTTTTTAATAATTCAAGAAGCTTGAGATTTTGTTTTATAATGGCAGAAATTTCCCCACCAAATTTGTAGAAACGCTACTATTTCTTATGAGTCTGATAGAAAAATTCTCTAGGAAGTAAGGTGGATAAAAATGACCTGTGCACAAAGACAGTGAGTATAACCACAGGGAAAACATCAGCATATAATGACATTTAATTAAGAATGAAACCACTAGCAAACTTTGTACAAGAAAATCATATTTGCAATTAATACATAAATAAAATCTCCAGACAGCTTCTGAATTTAATTGCTTCCTATAATGATGAAGCACGCACAATGCAGGGCATCCTCAGCAATAGTGAGAAGGGTGATCAGAACGTAACCCGACCCACTCCCGTGTGAGAACCTGGTTGTGGACTTTTATTTTGATATTTTTTGCCTATGAGCCAAGCGGAGATTATCCAATAATAACCATTATCCAAAAGACAAGAATTCTAGAATTTAATATCAAGTACAGTGTTGCCTGTGGTAGTCTACTAGGGTTATTGTAACACCTACCAAGACTGAATGGCTAAAACAACAAAATTTTATTTTCTTGCTTTTGATTTCTAGTTCAGGTATGGGCAGCAATGGCTTCTTTAGAATTTTCTTCTCATCGCTTGAAAATGGTCCTCCTTCACCTGTGTCTTCATAAAGACTTCTCTCTCTGTTGCTGTCTATGTCTAAATTTCCTCTTATAGAATCCCAGTCAGATTGGCCCAGAATTACCTTGGTGTTTTTTTTTTTTTTTCCAGAACCGGGGATCAAACTCAGGACCTTGCACTTCCCAGGCAGGCACTTGTGTCCCTGAGTTATCTCCCCAGCCTGGGTGTTTTCATTTTATCTAACTGACTCTTTTAAAATTTCTTCTTTCCAAATAAGGTCATATTTTGAGATTCCAGGGGTGCAGGTTTAAAAGTATAAATTTGAGGGTACATAATTCTATCTGGAACATTTGCTAAATTGTTAGACAGTATACCATGAGATACCACTACTTTGGAAAAGGTGAAAAGTCAACAAGAGACTTTCTCACAGCTTCATTCCACAAACAATGCCTGAAGGTTTGCTTTTGGATTCTTCAGCGCCTTTGATGTTTTCCATTCTTTTAGAGTAGGACTGTATTTGAAGTTGCTTTTGGTCCCTTGATGCATAAGTAAACCAGGCTGGTTTAAACACCATATCCACAAGGAGGTCCTCTTGAACATGTTCGTTTCTACTGGCAAATATGTCTTCTGTCTGCTCTCCATCCTAAGCACATATGTCTTAACCCGTACCTTTATCTTGGGTGCCTGATGTCTTTTCTCTTTTTTATGACTTTTAATAGGAAATGATAATATAACAGTTTCAAACATGTTAGTAGTACATTCACAATAATTGATGCAATGCATATTGTTGTCTTCGTAGTAGTTATACAGAGCACAGGGTGTAGACGTGATAAATTTTCTTATCACTATTGGTACAGAAATTTCTTCTCAAAAATATGTAATGCTTCATGAATTTGCGTGTCATCTTTGCACTGGGCCATGCTACTCTTCTCTGTACCATTCCAATTTTAGTGTATTCGCTGCCAAATCGAGCGCTGTCTCTTCTCTTCTTCATGGTTAATTTTCATTGTATTCCCCCTGATTTCCCTTAGTTGTGTTAGAACAAGGATGGAACTATAGAATCCTTTCCCTAATAGACCAATTTGAGAGAAATTCAGAAGGAACTTCCGTGGTTCTAGCACCGTTAGAAAGGCAGATATTTTATACTGAGTTCCGCATATACAGCTAACTTGCATAATTTTGTTCAAAAGTAACCTTCTTTTAGAAGATATCTGAGTATAATCCTATCTGTAATGACAAAATATTTCTATGTCAGATGAAATTTCCACTTAGTGGTGATGTTTTGGCACAAATATCCCAAAAATTAAATAGGGAAGCGCACAAATCGCCACTTGTTCCTTCTTCAGCACTCTACCCACTCATGCTCACAAATGCCACATTAGCTCTGACAAGTTGTCTTCCCATAAGAATGAAAAAGGTATGATAAAGGAAAGCACATCAATTTTAGATCTCATTTTGGACTTCTGCCATCCATACATTCAGCAAGTACCTTGAACTTTAAATAACAACAGGATATCACCTTGTAGTCTACATATATCCAACTTAGACATTATGCTACTGCTTTTTCATATGCATGAAGTAACATTCAGAGAGAGCAAAAGAACTCAGTATCTGAGAGCAGTTTTTCTTTTAGATCTACAGTTGAGTCCAGGTAATTGGCCACCCAAGTAACTATTCTGTCTGGTTCTTCTGGGCACAAGATGATGATTCTGATCCACAACACGATGGCTTCTGTTGTGATGGTTAAGGACTCCTCAGTTGTCAACTTTTTTATAATTTTCAAGTCAAAGCCATTATTATGATAACAACTGGAGACTGGAGAACAGAAAGATATCACATGTGCTAAGGTCAAGGTCTAAAGATATCAATAAATTTAGTTTCATCAACTGTTCCCCGTGATTTGTAAGGGCTAAGTCAAATTAACAAGAAGGTGAGGGAGAAGAAAGGCATTGCTTATAGGCCTGATTGAGAGATATGCTTTCTGTATGACTGAGGGGACAAAAAAATGCCCATTTCATAATAATTATCTAAATAATCTTGCTAAAATTTTGCATCTTCGGTATTATTTGATTTTCAATTTTTTTTTTTTTTTTTTTTTTGTTATACTGGGGATTGAATATGGGACGCTGTGCTTAATAGGCAAATCATCTACTTTCTGACCGGTGTTTTGTGGTACTATTTGAAATGTGCTAATCCTTTTCTAAGATATTCAGAACCTGTTTTGCTGCTTTTGACCTTTATTCTCCTCAAGCAACATTGGCTCATATCCCTTCCATCTTTCTAAGCAAGACTGTAACTATTTCAGTCAGTTTATTAATATTATGGAAGAAAGAATACTGTTTCTGCCACTACTACCCAACAATGTAAGATCATACCATGTAAAAATCAGTTTAGCTACATTAGTTGTAAGCCTCCTTGCTTCTCAAGGGATGCATCTTTCTGTTCTACAGATGAGGATAATTTTAGCATTTAATTTATGTAAAATCATGCCATTCCCAGATTGGGCTGACTCTCAAGCCTACAGTTCACTCTGCCTCCTGTCCCTGAACATGCTAAGAGATAAGATAAACCCATCCAATACGTCACTGAAGAGGGTCCAGCTGTCCTGTTCCACCCAGCATCCGGCCCTTTCTTGGGTCTTAGTAGAGGTTAGGGAATTCTGCCTTGAAAATAAGCTGGTACTGTCAACAACTCACTTCTAAGGAACTCCTGATTTTAGCCAAATTAAACAAAGGTTAAGTCACTGAAGGGTAGGCTGTTGTTTTTAAGGATCCAAATGGTTAGCTGGCTCTTACATTTAGTAAGCTTAAGATTAATAAAGGGCAAATTGCAAGGCATATTTTACATGCCCCATTAAACCTGTGGGATTAAGTGTGCACAAAATGTAATTGCCTTTTGATGTGAATAAAGCACAAAAGCCCCGACAGAGGAAGCATGCCCCTTAATTTATAGTCCTATAGGAGACTTTCTCTGTAATTATCATCTTAATGCCAAAGAGCATAAAATACTGTGATGCTAAAAGGAACACAGAGCAAAAGTCATTGCATCTTTCCACTCTTCTAGGTGAAACTATTTTCCTCTCTGCTCAAGCCTTGCAGCTTCTGCATTGTGCAGAGAGAGCTCCCAGCAAAGGAAGCCAGACTGGATGACTCTTGATGACTCTTAGGAATGAACAGAGGGCCGTGGGACTGCTTTGCTGGTTTTCCATTTTCAAAATGCCATGCAGGTTTCCTTCGGATCAGATGTGTCTAGTTAATGTCCCATACACATGTGTCGGTACTTTGAATATTTGGAAATCATACTATTAAATCAGATTCATGAAGAGGACCAGAAGTTTAAATTTCTCCTCCAAGGTTTAATAATTTGATTTTTCCCCCAGAAAGATCCTAAGGAATTAGTACACTGGCCTAAATAATGGCCCAGAGCAAGATTTTAAGATTAAATAATCTCCAGAACATTTTACAATCTAGAAAATTCTCTACAAAAGGAACTACTTCGAGAAAGACAAATCTTAATGCTATGACTTTCACTGAATTTTCATAAGAGAACTGATTATGTTTTTATCGTTATTATTGAAAATTTCCTCCTCAAAACACATCTGAGTTATTAGCCATTATGCTATCGGAGGCCCTTGCATAAGGATTTGTATAAATTACCACTTCACTTTGCTTTCTCTGCTCCCTGGTTCAACTCTAGGCATTTCCCCCACAATAATCGAAATAGCAAGGGCACATTTATAACACAGGAGTTTCAACATATTCATTTCTAAAGCTTAAAAGGCACAGTTTTTTTTGCAATGGGCTGTGCTCTTAATTTACTAGATGTGTTGTCTTGCACTGAGTTTTACTCTGTATACTGTCACAAGTCCTTTAGAAGTTGATAGCATATAATCTTTTTAAAAAATATATATTTAGTACAAGACCTCTGCTACACAGTTCAGACTCATAGGGATCTTATTGTTTTCAGCTTCCCCAACTCTGGAATTACAGCCTTGCACCACCATGCCAGGCCTCTGTAGCTAGCTCAGTGCACCTGAAAGCCTGTGTGGTATGTGGTGCCGGGGACTGAATCCTGGTCCCTGCACTTGTATAAGCAGGTGTTACTCACACGTAGTTATCCCATAGGATATAAAGTCTTACATTAAATTTGTTGCTAAGAGCTTATTCACCACCAGAAATGGAAACATAAGGCTTAGGATGGGCCTGAAAGGCGACCTAATCTAAACTCCATCCAAATCCTTGAATTTCCTTGAGACATTCCTGCCAAAATCCTGTCTACTCCTATTGGAACAGGATGTGAGCCCTACTGTGATGCTTTAGTTTTATTTGTCCACTTAATGGCCTTTGCGTAAGCTGTAAGATGATAGAGAAAATCACCCAATAGCACATCTTTGTTTGGTCTTATCCAGTGTTAGTAAATGTTTACAGCATTGAGCCAAGTACCAAATCCTCTGGGCCAATGAAATAATGTTGGAAACATCTGTCACTGATGATTGTGCTAGACAGAGTTTCAGTTTCTCAGGTACTTATCCTAATCACCCAAATCTGAGGTTAAGTTGCAAAAGAGACTTCACAAATGTTGTGAGATTAAGAGTTATGAGATTGAGAGATTATCACGGATAATCATAATAGGCTCAAATGAATCAATTGAATCACAGGATCTTTATAAGAGGGTCTGAGTCTAAGAGGAAAGCATATAATGACAGAAGTGGAGATCAAAGAGCAAAGATTAAAATGCTATTGTGCTGGTTTTGAAGGTGGAAGGGGCTGCCAGGGAGAAATCTGGTAGCCCCTGGAAACTATAAATGGAAAGAAAACAAGTAACCTTCTAGATTTTCTAGAAGAAACACAGCTCTGGCAATTTTTTCTTGTTTTTAGACTTTTGCATATTTGATCTCTGTACCAGCTAGACAATAAATCTGTGTTACAGAAAGGCTCTAAATTGATGATATTTTATTTTAATGGATATAAGATTGTTATACTCTTAGCTAGTCAGAGGTCACGAAGGAGATGGGGTGGAATTTATCCTGGGCAAAGGATAAAAATGCAATAATTTTAGATCTTCTCTACAAACTTTTTAACCAACATTTCTTTTTAAAATATTTGTATCCCTTTTAGCCAAATATTGAAATGTATCAAGAAGTATCAAGAATTTGAAAATTTTATGTGCCATTCCCTATCTTAATACTTTTTCCTTTAGAAATTTTAAGTGTGTAACATATGCCATATATACATTTATATAACCAATGCTAGACTGAAAAACTACATGATAATACACTACAAATTTCTAGGTCAGGAAAGAAGAGTGAGAACAACTCTTTAGATACTAATTAGTATCATGTCCCACCTGTGATTATAAATTAAAAAAGTAATTTATCAGATGGAATGGGGTTATAAAAATAATTTCTGACAAAAGTTGGCATTCTATGTTTCAAAAATATCATTTAATCAACACTTGTGGCACTGTAAAAGTATATTGTTTAATGAAGTTAATTATATGGAACAGAACTGTTCAGACATGGGCAGATAGCAGCAGGTGGCAGCACTTGCCAAGGATGAGTCTCATGTGAGCCTCAAGACCTGAAGCAGGATATCCTGGGATTTTACAACCACGGTCAATCCCATCTGGAATGAAAATGTGGAATATCAAATACTCTGAAAGACTTGCTCATGATTTATTCAAGAGTTGTGACCAAACTTGTTCCCCTTCATACAGGATTTGAGGAAGAGGCTACAAGGAGAAATTATTTCTGAGATACACAGCTTAAATAATTGAGTGAGATGGCTTGGCTTCACGGATCGAGATACTAAATTTTAATCTATAATGGTCCATTGAGACAGACAAAGGTGAGAGTGATGCAAGAAATTAGCCACACAAATATGAAGGAACTGGGCCTAAAGCCACAAGGATACTTTGAGAAATGCCCAGAAATCAGCCCCCTTGTCACCTGCCCTTTCAGCTATTGCACACTGTCTTTATGCAGAGAAATCCGGTGAAATCTAGTATACCAAGCAGCATATTCTTGCCAGCCAAAATGAAAACATGTTTTGGAGAGAAAACTTTGGAGACAGAGGAAAGTCAGGCTGTATATTAACTTTGTGAGCTCCCCGCTGAAAACCGCTGGATGTAAATATAGTGCTTTCCTCCCCCTACCTGGAAACCAGCTCTCCTTGCGCCCCTCTTTCCATTTTCACTTTATAACATAGCCCCAAAGCACTGACACGCTGTCTAAATCTAAATTTCCAAGCTTTCAAGGACTAATCAACGTGTATTATCTTACAAGAAGATCTTGTGTTTTAGTCCCTTTTTGTTTCTTACTGAGCCTGTGCTTTGGGCCATGCAGCTTGTTGGGATGCCTGTGAGAGCAGCCCTGGAACTGTCCCTGCCCATGTCCCTGGTGAAGAGGAAGTCTCTGGAAGCACAGGATCCAGAACAGATTTCTTCCCCAGCAAGTTTACTTAGAGGCTGACATCACACTCAGTCCATGGCAGGGAATTTAGATGAAAACTTTCTGTCTATTTCCTCTCATGCTATAGGAGATTGAACCCAGACACTTATATGAGTCATGAGACCACTCGTTCATGGAGCTACACATGCAGCCCTGAAAAATCTTCTAACTCAACATGGGTTTAACTATACATGGCTAAGAGTAGGAAAGAAGTGTAGGATAAGGCAGAGATAGAAAACATCGTGATACTAAGATCAGACTCTCCGTAAGACAAGGAATCTGAGAAGTGAAATTCAAGTGAGAGAACTGGAGAACCAATTTTAGTTCCTGATTTTCCACTGCTCAGATCTACTTCTTTTCTGAGTAAACTTTGACAAGATACTTACTAGTTTTAGGGCTCGGTGTTCTCATCTACAGAATGGAGCCAATAGAGCCATTCATAGAACATACATTATGAATATGTATGTATATATATGTATATACACATATATGTATATATACATATGTATATACGCATATACATACATATACATATATATATATATATATATATATATATATATATATATATAATTTTTTTATAGCTCGCTCATCCTGCCCTGGAGGTGGGGCTGGCACAGCATGTGGTTCTGGGATTGTACTGTTGTCCCTGCAGTTGCCTAAGCTTTCATAAGCAGGTGCTTTAGACCACGGAACCATCTTGTCAGCCCCTGTATGTATACTTCTAAAACATCTTTTATTTATTTATTTATTTATTTATTTATTTATTTATTTATTTATGTGGCACAAAGTCTCACTGTGCAGCTTGGACTCATAGTGATCCTCCTGTCTCAGCCTCCCCTATGCTGGGATTATAGGTGCGCACCACCACACCCGGTTTCAGTGGCCAGCATGGTGCACCTGGGGCTCCAGGGCTGGCACAGCATGGATTACTGGGGATCGAACTCAGGTCCTGGTGATTGCCACCTATCTCCCTAAACCCATACACTATGAGTTACTTATCAAGACTGAATAAAAATATGAATGAAAGTGCTTACAACAGTTTGTGACTCATATTAAGTGTGCAAAAACATTACCTACTGATATGTTTATTGTGGTTCTTGTTCACATCCTTTATATGAATTTCCCTGATATCTGCAGCAGCTTATCTACTTCTCTACAGCCTAAATAGATAGCAAGACATATTGCCTGTACTGATCTCTAACTGTATTAAGTATTAAAGAGCACGCTTAGATTAAAACCTTCACAGACTGCTGTTAGGCCTTTGAATTTCCTCAAAACTCTCATGCAAGCCTGACCTAGAAACTAGGATGAAATAGCCACCCTGTACTCTCCCTTGTTCATTAACCCTGGCCCCATCCAATAGTCACTGCTTCTGGGCCCAACTTCTTATACTACAGATAGATAGCCAAAAGTAAAGTAGAAACCCAGCCACACCAGATGTACTAGTAGTAAAAAGCCTTAGCTGTAGGGCAAACCCTTTAGTTTTGGACCCACAAAAAGGATGCTACCTCCCACAGTCCCTGACCCCCCAGTTGGCTTCTGCTTCTCAACGTACAGTCAGGCTCTATTTCTGTGAGCTCTACATCCACAGATTCAGTCAACCATGAGTTAAAAGTACTTTATAAAACTTTAGTTTATTTTGAACATTCCCATATTTTCTTCCTTTGTCATTCCCTAAGAAGTAAATTATGATGACTATTTATATAGCATTTAGCTTTGGTCTTAGTCACTAATTCAATACCTATAATCTAAGCAAGGAGAAGCTTTTCTTGGCTCACATTTTTCGGAGGTTTCAGTTTACAGTCAGTTGGCCTCAAAGTAGGAAGGCGTAGTGGAAGTGCATTGTGGTGGAAAAGCTGCTCCTGTTATGGTGCTCAGGAGGTGAAAGGACAGGAAGTCGCCCATAGCACCCACAGTCCAATCCTCTTGCAAGGTCCTGCTTCTGAGTGTATGCAGCTCTTGGGGGACAACTGCATAATACACTGTACTACATATTATAAATAATCTAGGGATAATTACTTTTTTCTGTAGTTTTTAGGGAAGAGTCTACAGGGTGCTCAGGGTTTCTATACTAGATTGGACTCATAGTGACCTGCCTACTTGTAGCCTCCCAAGAGCTGAGATTACAGGCATATGCCACCATGCCCAGTGTCAATTGCCCTCTCAGCACTCCCTGGGGGTAGGGCTGGCATGGCAGGCCCTCTTTCTTTCTTCCTTCTTTCCTTCCTTCCCTCCTTTTTTTTTTTCTCGGGACTAGGGTTTGAACTCATGACCTTGAACTTGCCAGGCAGGCACTTGTGCTTTGGAGCTATCTCCCTGGCCCCCTCATGCCTATTGTGTACAAACGTTATGCTGACTTGTATTAGGGAATTTCAGTATCACATATTTTGGTATCTAAGAGGTATCCTAGAACAAATTTCCGAGGATACCCTAGGATAATGTCTTAGTTACTTTTGTTGTTGTTAAGACCAACTATCCAACATCCATAAATTAAGAGAGGCAAGGTTTATTTGCTCACAATTTGTAGAGGTTTCAGTCCCTAATTGGTCAACTTCAAGGCAGGGTGGCTTGGCAGGCATCAAAAAAAAAAAAGAACTAGTTTTTTTTTTTTTCAAAACCAAGGATTGAACTCAGGCCCTTGCACTTGCCAGGGAAGCACTTATTCTAGTGAGCTATCTCCCCAGCCCCTTAGAGAACTAGTTTATAGTAAGCAGAAGATAGCAAAAGCAAGCAAGCAAGAACCTTAACAGTGTTTCTGCTCCTTCTATCTTTCCCAGGCTGTTTAGGATGGGTAGTATTCAGATCCTTAAACCTAGTACCCTTGGTCCTAGCACTGCAATGTGAATCAATCCCAGCATCACACGTTCTAGATCCATCTGGCAGGAAAACTCAGGAAAAGGTAAGTTTGAACCTACGCAATCCCACATTCAAATTAGCAGGCACAAAAGGAGTGATTTATTGGCAGCAACTAGCATATGTGCTGGGCGGCTCAGGGGACCTGAGCAACAGCCGTGGCTTGGGAGACAGGGACTTTATGGAGCCCACAGAAATGGGAAAGGGAAATCATCAAGTGTCCTTCACTGGGTCAGGGTGAAGGTGAGTCATAAAGTGTCCCTGACTGGGCCAGGGTATTCTGGGCACAAAGTGTAAAGTCCGTGAAACAAGCTCAAACAAAGCTATATGCCTCAGCAGCCCGATATAGACAGTGAAGGTTAAATTTTGCAGCAGAGTTGTTGTTGGAGCATCCTGGGATTTCAGAAGCGGCGCAGGGGAAGGGGGCCCATGGATAGGTGCCTTACCACATCCACCTTTAGGAAATCCCCACCTATAACTCATGAGGCTTTGGCGGACAACTAGAGATAGCCATAATAGAAGACTACCCCTCAGTGTAGACTACAGGCCTGAGGTTGAGCTAGATTCATTTTTGAAAAATAAACTGTGAGAATATTTTCCTCTAGAAACTTGACATCATGACAGATAAAACAATTTTAATCATATAGGGCTTTCTACTTTTCCTTCAACCCACAATTTGCAAAGCCACATATAGGTGGAGCTATTCGTATTGGATATCAGAAAATATGAATGATTACAATTAGACTCAGCAGCCAAGCGAGCATTGTGTGACTCTTGTGGGGAGACCCCAGGGGACCTTGGCACGAGGAAAGAGGTGGTAGCAGCTTGTGTGGAGGAAGGGGATGCTGAGAAGATAGCTGAAGTATTGGTAACATCGAGGAAATGTCACAATTTGAAAAGTTAAGCAAACATTTGATTTTCAGACACTACAGAAAAAGTGACAATGTGTCCAGAGTGGATTTTTGTGAATGATGATTGCCACGTGATGGCAAAGATTCTTTGGCATATGCAACACAAAAGGAGCTGGAGGCAGTGCAGAACATGGTGTTGCACACCAAGTGGGCTCTCAAAGCCGTGTCCGGCTGGACTGATGAGTAGGAGAAGGGCAAGACTGAACAGGCCGAGCCCGACATGGATGTCCCTGTGGAGAGCGAAGAAGGAGCTGAGGAACAGGAGGCGAACCAGGTGACAGGACCCTTCAGGGTGTGATGTGAGTTGTCCTGGTGACAAAAGGCCACCTGCTCAAAGGGCACTTGGGTCTAGAGCTGGTGCTGCTATGTAAGGAGAAGCCCACAGCTGCCCTCCTGGTGGCCGACGATCTGGCTGTCCAGCTTGCTGCTGTTGCAAGAGAAGAGCTGGTGTCGGTGCTGGTTAGAGAAATGCCGCCAGTCCATGAGATCGTGGTTGTTCTGGACAGGCAGAACTTTCCTGCTGCCTTGCCATCCCCCAGACATGCCGACTGGTTCCAGGCCAGGGCCAATGGTCTGAAGCCCTGTGTGATTGCTATCCAAGTCCCGAGGGACCTGTGCATCTGCATGGCCACCTGGACTGGATGACTGCTGGAGCTGCTATGTGAGAAGTCCATCCACACGGCCAACAGGTCAGTGGGCACTGGTGAGTCCCCGTGGAGAGTCTTGGAATGCCTGGAGTCGGCATCATGATGCCAGATGGTTCTGGCATTTATGGTTCTTGTGCGACCAGTGATGCTATCGGGCATCTAGACAGACAGCAGTGGGAAGATATCACACAGAGTGCATAGCGTGCACCATGGCCTGCTACCTTTGGCCAGCTCCATACATCAGTGGGCATTGACCCCTTCTTTCCAATATGTCCAAGAAACCAAAGAACAAGAATCCTGTAGACTACATTGTTTATCCTCGCCGCTTCCATCCCACAGCAGCACTTACGCTGTTATGCCTATGAAACACCCACAGAGGAGAAAGGAGATAAGAAGTTTCCCAGCAAAAAGTAGAACATTCACAAGAAAGGGGAGAAGACTCATGAATGCTGATGCAGTTGAACTAGCTGAAGCCAGGGTTACAATACAAGCTGGTGTGCTAGACAGGTCTTGTGCACACCCTCATATTTACCCTGTGGAGGTGAATGGCAGTTCCTTCAAGACCCTGGAGCCTTCCTAGAAGACCACCAAGCTGCATGTGGCTGTGAAGGTGTTATAGGACATGGGCCTACAAAAGGTGCTGAAGGTAGGGATTCCAGCAAGGGGAAGACTCTGCTGAAGAGACAGAGGCAAAGCCGGCTGTGATGGCCTCGCTCCCTTCAGTAGAAGTCACCTCCATACTCGGTGCAGATTTTCTCTCAGATGTGACCACAGAGCAGGGGCCAATCCTGGCAAAGCATGGCAAGAACTCAGTGGTGGAGCTGAATGACAGGAGGTGAGGTCTCAAACAGGAGCTCATCTCTGGGAATGGAGGCAATCATGACAGGTGTGTGGACACGTAAGTGAGGTTCCTGGTCTGTGCTTGTCCAAAGCCTGAGTCTGTAAGGTACCTGGGCAGGACCTTCCCCTGATTGGTCAGTCACCAGCACCACCACATCTTTTCCTACCTAGGGATAGGTGGACAGACAGAAGTGTCAAGGTATTGGCTCTAAGGGGCAATGGCACATGCTGCCCTCCCTGTACTTGAGAAACTTATTCCAGATAACTTCCTGCCCACGGTGCCAACAAAAAAGAAGAGAATGCCAGTTCCTATCCAAGGTGGACCCAAACTTGCAGCCAGCCCACTCAACCTGGGCTTTAGGATGGGTGGCCTCATGCACAGTGAAGTAACCCTGCCCCCACTCAACCTCTGTGGCTAAGGCCTAGGTGGCAGCATCTGTGGGTGAGACCAAGGGTAAGAATTTGGTGGTGCCAACCACGGAGGCTACATGAATCCTGGCATGGGTTATGGAAGTCATGGGTGCAATAACAACTCAGCAATGGCAGGCTATAGTGACATTTTCACAGACTGCTACAACTGTCATGATTTTGGGTATTCCTAGATCTTCTCCAAGTATGGCAGGCAAAATCAACTTTTTTATTTCAATTACTTCCAACTCCAAAACCATAGAGCTGTGTCCCTGTCATGTGTCCCTGAGCTTCGCTGAGTTTGTCAAACTTGGCTCTCTACTGCAGTTTGTCTGAAACTCAGCCTGCAGAATTTAAGACAATGGTACCTTTATAGTGATTTCATTTGAGTGTGATCGTATTGAGGTTCACACTAAGTTGAGAACAATTTTCTCAGAGAATGTATTTTTGTGCAGAGTTGCACAGAATTCTAGGACCAGCGTTGTTCAGCATCAACGCAAAAGTCCACCTTTGCTTTTTATGGAAAGCATTACTTTATTTAAAGAGACAGTTAATGGTCCATTTTAATCTCCCTGTCTTAATTTATGGCAGGTTTTATGTGAATTTTTCAACTTTTAACACACTTCCAAATCTTGTTGATACCTTTGATAGTGACGAAAATTTCACCACATCTGAATTCAGCACAATCAATTTCCTTTTTAATTAAATGAGCCTGTAAAACGTTGGGAGCGTGAGGAACTGTTCATTGCATGGAGTTACCTCCTCCCGCCTTTGTAACACCCTAGTGGGTTCTTGATTGGGGTGCGGTACTTAGTGGTTCATTCAGCTAGAGAGTAAACTCTCAAAGGTATCAAACTATGCTTCCATTACCTGTGCAAGAAATAGATAGGCTTTGAAGAGTAGAAGACATGAAATTTTGCAAGTCAAGATCATAGCTGTAAGTGAATAGAATCTGGGTTCTGTAATGGGGATTTAAAATTATTCAAGTGGAAAGAGCCTGGTCCATGCCAGGGCTCTGTGTGAAAAGCAGGCCTGTTGAACTCACCGTGCAGGCTGCAGTGGTCTGGAGGCTTCTCCTTGTTCACCTGCAAGTGCATGTGGAGCTGGTGGCTCCTTGCCAGGCCTGATCTGGTTGTGGGATCCTCCATGGATGGTGGGGGTTTGCTTCTACTCATCCTTTGTTTTCACAGCAAAGCCTGCCTCTGTGTCTACTTGCAAGATTTTGCATTTATTCAAGCAAAAACTTGTCAAAACGGTTACTGTATGATTTTTTCTCCAAGGTTTGAAGCATTCAGTGAAACTTTAAAACTCTGCACAACGTATTTTTATTTTTAGAAAATTATTGTTTGAGCATGATGTCTCTTTATACCAGGAAATAGTTATCCTCAGTGATGTTGAAAATTTCCCTTCCTATTTATTCTTTCTAATCAATACATTTTAAAATAACAACAACAATGATAACAACAACAAATGACAGCTAGCTAAAAGGAAATATCTCTGAATAGACCAGCTATGGTTGGATTCAGGCTCTCCAGCAGTATTTCCTATAATCTTATAAATTGACTTCACTCCTCCAGATTGGATTTATTCTTCTGTAAGCCTCATTAAACAACATCAATAATGTCCATCAACAGCTGTAAGAGTTGCTGGACTCCAAGACAGTGTGGCTTGGCTGGCAGGCATTTCTGAAAACTACTTTATGGCAAGCAGAAGATAGCGAAAGAATGCGAGAAAGGAACCTTAACAGTGTTTCTGCCCTTTTTTTTTTTTTTTTTTAATCTTTCCCAGGGTACTGTCAGCTTAAAACTCCAGTGAAAGATAAGACTTCAAATCTAATAGCAAAAATCCATGGGATAATTCTCAGTTGCCTGGTTTGGGACTGCAAGCCTATATTTGAGATGTATATCTACAGCTTTGAACACACCTCCAAGCCCACTGTGCAAGAGTCAGGGTGCAGGATCAAGCTTTGAGAAACTGATTTAAGAACAATAATGCACCAGTTTCCTGAATGTAAATCAGAGGGCTGCTACGGAGAAGAGGAGGAGGAAGTACAGGAAGAGGGCCAGGAGGAAGGATTCTTAGATTTAAAGAGCTGAGTATGCCCTGCTCACCAATTACTTTCTGCTCACCATCACTCCATTTTTGCCTGTGCTAGCGCCCTTACTTCTTGGACACCCAGTTTCTTTTCCTTTATTTTCTTTACCTTCATTTGATTTGCTCTCTTATGCTCTCTTTTTTGCTCCTCTGCCTCAAATTTTCTATTATCTTACCTCTCCTGCACCATCTCCTCCAAACTGTGAGAAATGAGTCACCTTTAACCTGCAGAACTCAAGGCCTGCATTCATAACATTTCCCTGTGGCACGGTATTTTTTATCTTTTTCATTATCATTTTGCTAGTTTTTAGTTTCCATATTTGATATTCTTTTACATACTATAAGCTTCATAATCATTGAAGGGACAGTGTCTTGGCTATTGACCATCTTTGTGTGGAACACCTGGCACGTAAGAGGACCTGGAACTCATTGAATAAATAAAACAAAATTGTCCTAATGACAAAAATTTAATGGACTTGGCAGCATACATTTTGCCTCTCATGATATAGTCTAATGAGCCCTGGGAAACCACAAGAGAGGAAAATGTGTAATTGAGGTCAAGACCAATGGAGTCTCACATGCAACCTAAGAAATTCATGATTTTAAGAGAAAGCATAAATTAGTAGGCACGTTAGCTCTGCAAACTTCCAAATAAATGTGCATATTGGTAAATTCATTGTACATTAACTGCTAACGTTATGACATAAAAAGGTCTTCTACAGTGTTCCTGTGAAAGTGCACATATCTGGTAGGAAGCTATGTAAAAATCAGGATTATTTTTCTACTCACTAATTAACACATGACATATACTGGAGGTGAATGAGTTTGAGCCAAAACAGAGAAAGTAAATACAATAATATCCTCTATTTCTAACATGTAGACTCAGCTCCCAGCTCCATTACAGTTTATCAAGACTTGGAGGCTTTCTGGTAAGTCACCTATATAATTAGGTATGTAAACCACACAATCTTATATATGGCTATCTTGGTCAAACTATTGAACAAAATTAGGTATATAAAACCATTGTGTGCTGAAAAATGAACTCAGCTTGCATAAATGGGTGCAATAAGTTCTGAGATACTTGATTTACCCAAGAGGAATCTGCCAGAGAGAGCCAAAGAAATTCAATGACTCATGAAATATATGCAAAGATATCATTCCAAGTTAGAATACGTGGGTTAATGAAAGTCATTGGATCAGGCTATCTGGCCTATGGTGTTCCTGTGATCTTATTTTTTAGTTTTTGATATTATATAGGTGGCTACAACCTTAATTTGGAGTATAACATTCAGAAATGGAATTTTGAAGAAGGAGAGAAAGTGAAAGAGAGTGTCTCTTTTAAGAGATATAAATATACATATGTACACATATATGTATATATATTATGCATATCTAAATAAGTATATACACATTTGATTAAAAGGAAAAATAAAAACTTTTGGAAGGAGAAACGAAGTCTATGGAGGCATTCCAAATTCATCTTAAGAATACCAAAGCAAAAATTAAATTAAAAATAATAATGGAAATTTAGTAATAAAGCCAAATTCAAGACCTTCTTTGCTACTTACTTTCTGATTATGTCAAATGTCAATGTTTTGTGCAAAATGGATGGAACAATTCTATGTTAAATAAAAGGAGATCCTTATCAAAATTTTATTAAAAACCTAGTTGAACACAAGAGGAAAAGATACCAGTATATTTGGTATGTAAATTTGTCATAGAATAGCAAATTCCAAGTCAAGAATCTTGAAACATTTCCTAAATAACAAAGATTTATCTATGTCTGTATTGTATATCAATATGGACAGAATTATCTTTCGTCTAAAATTCATGGTTGTGATTTACTATGAGTTAGCCAATTCAATTTATTATTTTATCTTTAAAAAAATAAAAGGGCAGGCCAAATAGCTCAGTGGATTAAAGCACCTGCAAGTAGGCACAAGGGCTGGGGCATTTGATCCACGGACCTGCCATGCAGGCTCCACTTCTGTGGTGTACTGAGAGGACAATTGTGACTGGGCATGGTGATGTACATCTATAATCCAAGCTCTTGGGAGGCTGTACACAGGTGAATTTCTACAAGCCCGATCTAGTAGTGAGAACCTGAATACCCTGTAGACCCTTCCCTAAAATACAATAAATAAATAACTCCAAATTTTTCTCTCTTAACATAACTAAAGCCTCATAATTATATGAGGTGCTTATTCTGAAAATAAAACAATTTATTGATAAGATCACTTTGGTGGAAAAGGTACTGATTCTCAAATTTAAACTAAAAGTTCCGTTTATATGACTTCCTGATACTATCAGTAACAATTTAACCTGTGCACTTCAATTTCTTCTTTTCTGGAAATGCTCCATTTATTTTGAAAGTAAAAGTATCCTACATGAAAAAATTAGATTTCTGAATATCTGTGTAAACATGTGTAACTGCTTTTATCACAGTCTATGGAGATTTTTTAGAACATCAATGATTAATAGAAATACCAATTCCAAATTAAGTCTAAGATGCTTGATACTCAGAAAAACAGTGATGTTATGCTAAAGTATCTATGTTATAGAGAAATAGTGTCACTAAGCTTTTTTCTGGAGGGTTAAGAATATAAGTTTACAAACTAAAAATTAGAGAAAAAGAAGGGCTACAAAGATAGCCAATTTTGTGGCTCTCCTCTTTCCAAGTCAATGAGGACTCAGGACATAAGAGAACTTGTGCTATAACAACCTATAACTCAGTGGTTTCCCAAATTTTCTGTTTAAGGAGATTATGGGGCTACAGAAGAAAGGGATTGAAGATATACAGTGTGCCAAAGGAGAGTCACTTAGAAAACATTCGCTCAGGTTTTCACAGAGATCAAACTGGTCAAGCAATGGCCATGACTCATCCGGGAGGCTGACACTGACAACAGTTATAGAAAGCACTGTATATAGTTCCAAAGTAAATCCTGAGGGGATTTGACTGACCTTAGGAAATACAAAAGTTACATATTTTGCTATACAGGTCTTGCTTAAATTTGCCCTTAACCACCCAGCAGAAAAATTTAACCACACGGCATAAAACGAAAGCTAGATTAGAATGCTGAGCCATAAAAGGCTTATATCAAAAGCTTCCAACATTGCCTGCTTTATCAATAACCCACTGTGATTACTGAATATGAGATTATATATACAACTACTATCTCTTAGTTCAATGGGAAACAATCTTTTTCCTACCAATAATGATTAGAAAAATTATAATATCTACACCCTGTGCTCTGTATAACTAATAGGAAGACAACAATTTGCATTGTAACAGATATCAGAAATGTACTACTAATATGTTTTGAAAATGTCACGTTGTTATTTCTTATTTAAAAAATAAAAAATACAACAAGAACAAAATTAAGTAGCTATGGATGGTTGCAGAAAATGAAATTTCAATCCAAATATTCAGGTATTCCAAAGGAATAAATAGAAACAGATTATAATTAAACATAAATAAAATGTATACTTCAAGACGTACCAGCTCCTTGAGACCTGCCTGGGCTACAAAATTGAGCTCAAGGCTAGCCTGAACTGCAGAATGAGACTCTGTCTCAAAAAAGACATAGAAAGAAAAGAAAACATGTATCAACTCAAGAGTTGAGAGCAAAATCAATACAAGTACTGAAAAAATACATGTGACATTATATATATATATATATATATATATATATATATATATATATATATATTTATTTATTTTTTTGGTCTTTTTGAGACAGGGTCTCGCTATGCAGTTGAGGCTGACCTTGAGTTCACTTTTGTAGCCCAGGCTGGTCTTGAACTCACACCAATCTTCCTGCCTCAGCCTCCCTAGTGCTGGGATTACAGGCGTGAACCACCACACCCGGCAACATTATATATATTAAACAAAGGAAAATATAGTATAAAGACAGACAGTTTGTGCATATATCACATGTAAAAATATATACATGCTGTTGTTGGAAGTGTTGACCTAGACTGAAACCTATCATATATTGGATTTTAGACATGTAGAAACTTAAGCAAAATGTTTATATAATATGTTTTTAATTAGGTGATTTATAAGGGTAAAACTATTCCACTAGGTGATGCAAAATTTTATAGATTAAATGCAAAGATGACTACAAAATACATCTTCTTATATTATTAATGAAGATAAAAGAGTCTTGAATACCATGGGCTTTGAAAAGCTGTCTTTCATTAAGTAAATAAAAGCAGAGAGACTTTACTGGACACTTTACATGTCAAGTATGAAACGATATAGTTAACCTACATAAAGATATAGAAAGGAACATGCAGAAATTCTGTCTAAGATCAAAGAATATTCCAATATATAAAGAATATTTATTACACATCACAGGCTATGCTAAATGTTTTTACAAGTAGTGTCACCTTTAGTGGTCATAGTATTTTATTGAAGTTTGTATTGCAATGAAGGAGTATGAGTGCCCACTCAATTAATGTTCCACTTTCCATTCTTTGGAGTTCTAACCAACTTGAAAATAACACCAGAAAATCAAGTGAAGCACAATCACTAGCTTCATTTGTATATCAATATATTCCTAAAGAGTAAGCACTTTACTAAGGTGAGATGGGAGGGTGTAGTATTGAATAAAGGCCTAACTTAAAGTTGGGGACAACTCACAATAGGTGCTGGTCTCCAGGGTAGACTGTAATACTTTTTGCTAGCTGAAAATGAGGCTCTTCTACAAATATTCGTGGCATGTTCTATAAACATGTGAAAATTAAGAGGGAAAATAGCTCCATGCCTATCTTGTGAAAAGATATGGCTAATTTGCAGTAGCTTCACTGAGGTGTGCTTCAGATTTGGCAGTGGGAAGTAGAGGCAGACCATGTGTCTCACTAAAGCAACCCTGGTCGAGAAGATATCATTAGTGAGCAGTGACTTTTAAGGTACTAAACTTATGCCAGGGTCAAGCATACACAAAACCAGGTGAATCTTTAAGTGTCGAATCAGATATTCCTCTCTTGTTGTTTTAGTTATTTTTCTTGTTACTGGAATCAAATGCACACCATTTCCAGGTTGAGGGAGGAGGGATTTGTTTAGTTCACAGTTTGTGAACATTCCATTATGTAAAAAGCATTTAGTTTTTCTCTAAGAGTTGCCAAAGTCCTAACAGCATCAGAATTGCTGAAAAGTTCAAGTCCAAAGTCTTCTCTATGAAAACACCTTAGCTGTGAGACCCTGTAAAAGTGAAAATAGTTAAACCCTTCCTACACTCAATGGCACTAAACAGACACTTCCATTCCCACAGTTACAAACAGGGAGATGGAGGGGAGCGGGAACAAAGCAAGACCAAAACTCAGCAGGGCAACCATGAACTCCCACATTTCCCCTTTCGGCATCATCAGCAATCTACAACAAATAAGAACTTGAAAGGGCTTGTGTGGTTCCATCACCTCAGCACTGCTGCTGGTTGCAGCCACCACAGCTTTTCTCTTTGACAACTGCCTTCAAGTTTTCCTCAGATAATCCATGTTCCTGACTTCTCCAAACTTCTGGACTCTTCACTGCCCCTTTGGCTTTACACTCACAGCTTCATACAATGCCCTCTTAGAGGCACGTTGCTTGGCCTTCAAGTCCTTCTGAAATCTGAGTTAAAATCTCCCTGACCCCACAACTCCTCCATTCTGTATTCACTTAAAAACCAGAACTTCACAGGTGGTGCCAGAATCTTCTGCCAGCTGGAGCAGTAGCCACACTTCCTTCTCTTTTGACTTTAAGCGTTGAGGATCTATGATCAAAATCCCAAGGAACAACTTCCGTAGGTCACCATCATTCTGGAACATGGAGATTTGGGCTACCTTATCACAGAAATGTCTTTTACTTTTGCAAACTGAGGCTACAAAGGCTGAAGTTTTATTGGTTCTTGTAGCATATTCTTGGGATCTTTTCTGTTGTTTTCTGAAATACATGGATTTTATTGTTAATTTCTTTAGTGACTAACTTCACTTTTGTTTGATCTTTTTAGGCCACAGTTTTACTGGAGCTTCCTTCCTGGCTAAATTAAAAATATTTTAAATCATTCTGCTGGGACTTTTACTTTTGATTCCCAACAAAGATCTGGATAACTACCCCACCAACGTTAGCCGTACTGCAATCTCAACATAAGTGCACTGAAAGTTTTTCTGTCAAATTAGTCTGCCACCCTTCCTATGTATCAGCCAGTCTTGGAACATGAGGAAACTACACAGCAAATCTTTCTGAGAAAGCATAATATTCATCATCTGGAACCCAATGACCAATGCAGTCTTTCTTCCCAACAGAAATCTCCTGAGCCTGGTGCTTACTTGTAGTATATCTGTCAGCTGTCTGGTCTTCTACACTCTAGAAAGAATCTCATGTCACGGATAGCCTCAGGCATTCCAGCTCTACTTTTCACCCAAAATCTCTAAGCTTTTCCTAACTTGCTTTTCCCACAGCACAATTCCAAAGGCACTTAAACTTGTGGTGGTGTACACCTGTAATCCCAGCTCTTGAGAGGCTGTAAACAGGTGGATCAGTATGAGTGCGATCTAGTAGTAAGAACCTGAACACCCTGTAGACACTTCCCTAAACAATACAAAAAATGTATTATACAATAAAGTCACAGGTGGCTCTTGCACTCTGCTCCACTCTATGCTACCTGCTGTTACTATTAATGTCTTACACATGTGGGTTCCTTAAGTTCAGGAAGTCACCTTTCAGGAGGCTGACACTAGTTTAATTAGCAGTGAACTGAGTTGCCCCATGCCCGCTGTGGAAACAGAACCGGATAGTAAGGGAGAGACCTAAGGAATGGTTGATAAGCCATCTCCAGTTACCTGTAGTGGTGGCCTTGAAGGCCCTGAAGAACTGGTAAAAGGACCATTTGGAGCTAAGAGATATCTTCCATGCCTTGGAGGTGATGACAGATAAATTCCTCCTCCTCATTGTGAAATGGTAGGTCAGGTAGTTTGGCTCTTCTTTGCTATCTTCTGCTCTGCAGATCACGAGGCATGTAGCCTGTTTAGCAAGTATGTTGGCTTCGATGGATAGAGGAAGACCTTGAGCAATGGCTATCTGCTGTGGAGCTCATGTTATAGAGCACAGGAGGCACTGCCTCATCCAGAAGTATCTCCAGAAACGCAAGTCCTTGTATCTGAGAGAACTCTTAGGAAAGTCCCCAGTTTCTGCGTACTAGGCTGTTTGTGCGTTAAAAGGTGGAGACAGAGGAACCTCTACCTTAAGGAGGAGGACCACCTTAGGGTGGAGGCCATTAGGACCGCCTAACGCTACTCAGCACATAATGTACATGATCTGTAGAGCCATGGAGCTGTGAAAGCTGGGAAAACCAAGAAAAAGATGAATGAAACAGTTCCCATGTACTTGCTATAGCTGTGGAACAGTGGGGCTGATAGCACACGGTGAAACCCACAGAAAATGTCACAAGGAGCTAGTGTAGGCATCACTTCCCCTCTGAGGTAGGTTCTGTGGGATATACAGATGACATCCCAAGAAGGGGGTAATCAGAATGTGATTAAGTAGTTGATGGCAGCAGCTCCCCTGGTTTGGGAGAATAGAGGTGACCTGCCAAAGTAAGTTACGAATTGGACAACTGCTCTGTACTTCATAACTGTGTTACAGGAAATAACTACATGACAAATGATGTTCATGCTGAAGTACCATAGCCCAGTTGATAAATGCTTATCATCTATTCGTTGGAGCCTTCCTCACCACCAGTATGGAGTACCAAAGCCCATATGCATGAAGAACATAATCCTAGTGCACAGGCTGGCTGGGACATTCAGTTCTGTAACAGTCTTCTTAGGCTCATCTGTTGATTTTCCAACCCATAATGTCCAACCTTGGCCAGGGCATTGGAAGAGAGATGCCCAAGTAAAGAAAAACTGTACCTATGAAGGGAAAAAAAAATGAAGACGAGCTCTGAGCAAGCAGGTCTATGCCCCCAAGGACAAGATGTGGGCCCACTGAAAGTTGGTTGGTGTCATATCTGGACAGTTATACAGGATGCCAGCCTGGCCAAAGATAGGGGAGATGGATGTATTGCTAAGTCTGTGGAGCCAGTTACACACTAACCAGAAATACCATATAATGGGCCAGAACCAAAAGACCACAGTAGTAGGGAAATCAGGAAAAAAACCATATAATACCATATAATGGGCCAGAACCAAAAGACCACAGTAGTTAGGAAAATCAGGAAAAAATGACACTGGCTTCTTTTTACCTTGATTAGCAGGCAGGCCAAGGTACCCAGATCTTAGGAGTCCCAAAACACTGAAAGACATTTGTGGAATTGACTATTTACTGGTCCGTCCAAAATGTGCATTGTGTAATAGCATTAGTGGTTACTGGAGTTAAGCTGATGCCAATATAGGGCACTTGTACTGTTTTACAGGGTGACTACATGCATAGAAAGTTCTGGAGGCCAATGTGTCAAGGTCCAGACCTAGGTAACTTTAAGTTTCAGGCTTTTGCCATTATTTCCATTTGGTGTGTATGTTTTCCCAGTTTCTGAATAAATACTGGAAGTGCTGACACCACTCATGGACAATTCCAGTTGCAAATTCATGTGACAGAAATCATAGTCTGGTGATACCCATACCTGGTACCACCACTGACTCTGCCACAGGTAACAAAGATTGTACACGTCAATCGATATCAACTACTTGGAGGCATGAGAAGATATGCCAGACTATCTTGAAACTGGAAGAAGTAGGCGTGATGGATCTTTCATAGAGCCCTTTCAACTCCCTGGTATAGTCTATGATGAAGCTTGATAGGACAGGAAGGATGACTGTGAATTACCAGGAACTGAATACAGTAACTCTCTCACTGCATGTAGCAGTACCTATCATGGCAGATTTGATGGAATAGATTGGGTTAATGCCTTCTTTCCCATTGCTATTGCACCTGACAGTGAAGATAAATTTGCCTTCACTTGGGAGGACCAGCAATGGACATTTCAAGTGTTGCTGCAAGGCTATCTACATAGCTTGCGCCATGGCCCAGCAGCCCAAGAATTGGCTATTTAGGCTAACCACACTCTGTGTCACTGTTTCATTATATTGGTGATATGTTAACCTCTGATTGCCTTGTAAATTTGGAAGCTGCTGTATAAAGCTGCAAGGAAGCTTTGCTGGTATGGGTGTGGGTCATGAACTAAGATACTGTCTTAGTTCTTACATGTTATCTGCTTGGGTAAGATGAATACAATTCCAGCTGCCGTTACTGATAAGGTCCAAGCACACTCCAGATCATTGACAGTATGTCAAGTTAAAAGAGCATGTGAGCTTCCTTGGGTACTGACAGACATTCATACGACTCCTAACTACTCTGATGTACCTTTTATACCAGATGATCTGGAAAGGGACTGGACAGATGCAGCAGAAGCTTCTCTTCAGGACTCAAGGAGGGCTGTTGTATAGGGGCAAGCCCTGTGCATTGCTGATCCAGCCTTGCCCCATTTGTCCTAATCGTCAGTGTGGATGATGTTTGGTTGGTGCCTATGACAAAAACAGGTGAGGTGGAAACACCCTGTTGAGTTTAGGTCACAGTTGTAGAAGGGAGTTGAGAGCCAGTTTGCTCTGATTGAGAAAGAGCTGTCAGCCTTGTATGATGCTTGGCGTTCATGTGAAAGCATCACGGGACAACAAACAGTGGAAGAGCAGGCAAAGTATCCAGGAGAGGGCAAATTACAAACGTGGGCAGCCCAACTCAAGAGTGAAATGTCACTGGCCCCTGCTCTCATGTACTGCGGGATGTACCTCCAATAGTGAGCCAGTTTCTAGACTACCCTCATGGCAGCCAAACTGGCAATGGTGTTAGGACTCATTCACTTTTAGAGGGCAGTCTACAGGACATGAATCCTAGTACCTATGCAAAAAGGAAAGGGGGAGGGGCTCCAGCTGATGTCTGGTTATAGTTGGGTTTGACCATGGCACAACCTCATAATAGACAGCAGTTGCCGTCCAGCCTAGTATAGAAGTACTCTGATTTGAAACTAGTATAAGCAGTTCAAGCCAACAAGCAGAGTTTTAGGTAGAATGGCAACTTGTGGTGTGTGAAGAACACCTTCTACATGTGTGCACAGATAATCAGGCTGTCTTTAGTGGACTGAAACCCTGAACGCCCCCTTAGGAAGTTCAGGACTGTCAATTAGGGCCCAGTCTCTTGTGGGATGCCAATCTATGGCAAGACTTGTGGGACTGTGGCCAAGAAGCTAACTATGTAGCATATGTTTACCCTTGATCTTGCTTGAAAATAACTTGGCTGATGCCTTAACAAATGTGGGCATTCCCTGAGGCCTATGCTCTGCTGTGACATGAGACATGCAGAAGCCACCTGAACTTGGCTACTTCTCAGTAAACTGCAGTAAAGGCATGTCCCTAGTGTTCTCATTTGGTCCTATACAGGAGGAAGGTACCTACAACACTTGGCATGATATTACGAGTACTTCACCCCCTGTCGCAATGGCAGATGAATTTTCAGGCTCCAGCCTTTTTTACAGGGACATAGATTTGCTTTCACTGCTGTAGATACAGCCACAGGTGTAGGTGTTGCTACCCTATTCCCTCTGCTGAGCAAGATCTCTTTGATCACACCATTAGGGCTTCACAATGTTTTATTGCTACATATGAGGTGCTTTTAGAAATGTTATCTCACAGGAGAACTCATTTTATAGGGACTCAAGTACAACAATGGGCCAGAAACAATGAGGTCACACTTTACTCTCCTGTGCCCTACCAGCCATATGCCAGTCAGGTGATTGAGAGATTCAGAAGGATCTTGAAAACCAGTGTGCTCCCTTTGGGTGTGATGTAGTCCTTACCCGAGGTGGTTCAACACTGACATACAGATGTCAGCCCATTGGATCACCTCCTCAAAGCACAGCTGGTCCATCTGCATATTCAACCTTTGGATCAGGGTCATAAGGTGATGAAAGGTTGATGATGTAATCCTTCCTTCATTGGAGCCTACGTGGCTGGAAGGTTGCTATCAGTGGACTTGGGACTGGCTTACAGACACACTTCACAACAGGGATGCTGTGTAGTGGCACTGTTATCAATTGGATGTCCTGGTAGTTTTATCTGATAG
Source organism: Myocastor coypus (assembly GCA_004027025.1). NCBI lineage: Eukaryota > Metazoa > Chordata > Mammalia > Rodentia > Myocastoridae > Myocastor > Myocastor coypus. Next base: position 23,516 of record PVJA010007531.1, on the reverse strand, counting down.
CCTTGACGGTGCCAGAGTCAAGTGCTATAAGTTCAGCCTACTAAGTTGAAGCTCTTGCTCAGCTCTTAGATGTCATGCATCAGATTTGATGTCACTCATGGACAATTCTTCTCAGGTGAGAAAAATGGTTTTGCAAAACTGCATGAGTGTTGATTTTCTGACTGCAGCTCAGGGAGGCACTTGTGTCCGTTTGTTTACATATAGAATATTACATTATCCCCTGACCATCAAATACTGGTGCAAGACCTGCAGTAGGACCACTTTATCCAGTAGTGGAAATCCTTGGCATCTACCTGGTTCTGGGTAGATCTAAGCTACATTATGGTAGCAATGGTGTAGGCAGGGTTCTGTTGTTCTCTGTATTGTTACGGTGCTATTTGCATACAGATGTCAGCTTTAAGGGCTGCTCACAAGAGATAAATCTTCCCTGACCTTTGAGGAAATGGTAGGTGAGGGATGTTTCAGAATGAATCAAAGATGTGGGTATGTCAGAATACTTCTGGCTCACATTGGGGCACAATTATGCAACCATGCTTTATTACTGGACCATTACATATGTGCCAATGAGGATAACATGCAAAAAATATAAACAGATGACGACATGTGTAAGAATTATATAATAAAGACCCATCCAGCTCTTAGGCTATGCTCTGCTCAACTCCATGCTACCTTGTGTTGTTGCTGATGCCTGGTCCATGTGCATTCTACAACCTGTTGACTTCATCTCTGAAAAACTTCCTTGGGTCTTGGTGCAGGCAAATACCAGCCTACTGGGCTTAGTATAGTGCCGAACCAATTAGTGGACTAACGTAGTAATCACTCATTCTTAAGCCTTGCAATCTTAACCTTAACATCGCAGTACGAGTCAGTCACACACTGCATGCAGCCACCTTTGAAAAAGCCACATTTATGACTGCATGAAGTTTTGGGGGGGGGGGCATCTAGACACAAGGCATAACACTTGTTGGTGAAAGCAAGAAGATGGAGGTCTATGTAGAAGACACATTATGTTATTTGGCTTTAAAAGGCTGTATTTCATTTCTCTGTCCCAAAATAGGAACATGCCATGATGGAGAGATGCTTTCTTACTCAGTATGGGATACATCAAAATCAATACCATTACTTTCATTTTTCTAATGAAAGACAATAGAAGCTGAGGATCATTATGGAATTTTCCCAGAGTAACATAGCTACTATGATATAAAAGACAAGAAATGATTATAAAAAATGGAAACCTAAACACATGATACTGACTAGAAATACAATTCAAGAAGAGAAATTAGCATCAGCTACACTGAATCATTAAGCTGGCCTTATAAACTACATACAAAATGGTGATATAAATACCAAATACAAATGTGCAAGCTGGGTATTATGTTTCTAATATATACAGAATTCAAAATCTTCATAGAAAACAAATACTGTACTCCAAATTCTTAGAATAATAATAATTGAAAAAAAGTAGGGAACTATAAATCTTGATACTCTTCCCACATACACAAGTGAAAAATAATTCACTTGGTGGGTGGTGGAGACTCTAATGGACTGGCATATGGCACCTGATAATATTCTGATACCTACTTCAGTTTGAGGAGTGGGGTCAATACTTTTCCTTTATCCTGTTTAAGGAATAAAATAGATGTTCTTTTCATCAAGAGTTCTATGAGCTTTTTACTGGCTCCTAATAACTTTGAGGTAGACTTCCCATTGAGATCCAGCTCAATGTGAAAAAGATCTGGTATACATAGGAACCTCCAAGGTATAAAAAGTAGTATGAAACAACAGAGAAAGAAAATGAAGTGATAAAAGAGCTATATTAAACTTTCCTCTATTACTTATACATTAAAATAATAGAAAGGATCTGTTTACAAATTTAACATGCATATGATGGTACCATTTTCAATAGAAAAGCAGAGCCTAATATTACCACAGGAGAGTGAGATAATAATTCTAAATGGTCACTTATGTCATTTTTAATACATACAAATTATACATCACAACAAAATATACCATTATAAGAAAACACCGGCACATCACACACATAATCCTTTTCATTATTGTGATTGCTCTGAAGCTATTTACTATTTAGAGGAAAAATCCCTCATCTTAATGTGCAATTCTTCTAATTTAAGACAAGACAGTCCATAGATGACAGCAATACAAAAATAACACAGCTAGACTGAAAAAAAGAAAGGAAAACATGGATATCAAAAATATCAAATTGTGAAAAATACAGCATAGTGTTCTAGACCTTTTAGGGGACCAACAAAAGCTATAATTCACAATTATCATTTTTATTAAGCAGAGTCAGTTACTACCATACTAGGGATAAAAGCAGCATGTATTGGTTTTGCAAAGCATACAGATGTAGCTTCAAGTCAGCCTCTAGTTGCCTACTCTTTAATTGTGGATGTTAAGTTCAGGCTCTGGGACATAGTAGGTCCTTCGTACATCTTTGCTAAGTGAATTCTAAGAGACTGATTTGAAGTTCACACAAGACTACAGGGAACTTACAGGCAAAGAGCTGTGTGTGAGGTAAGATATACAGCCAATGCCCTTCCAAAGCAAGAGTTGGCATTATGTGGAATGTAGCTGCTCAGTCATGGTAGAGGTCATTGTGTAGTTAGACTAAAGGAATGTATGTCAGAAAGTGGTGAAAGTTATGCCTGTAGCGGAAGTACATTGGGCACATCAAGAACTATGTCCAGCATCTCTAAAGAGAAGATTCTGTTTAGCTCAGTACACCACAAATTTATTTTGTGTATTTACTGTTATAAAATTCTAGTGCAACTAGTATATACAAAGCAAGTGATGCACGGTTGTCTCTCCCCAAGGAGCTTTCAATCTATTCGGATAAGTGAACATTTAATTATTGACCTTATCACAGAGCAAATTGAAGTGGGCTGTGGTTAGTGGGTCATCCAAACCCTTATGGAAGTTGATTGGAAAGAATGATTTGATTCTGACCTGGGCAGTCTAGAATATTTTTTTTTTTTTTTTGTCTTTTTGAGACAGGGTCTCATTATGCAGTTGAGGCTGGTCCTGAGCTCACTTTTGTAGCCCAGGCTGGTCTCGAACTCGCACCGATCCTCCTGCCTCAGCCTCCCGAGTGCTGGGATTACAGGCGTGAGCCACCACACCCGGCAGTCTAGAATATTTTTAATAAATATATGATATCAGTTAGATCTTAATAGGATTAATGTCCCTTAAAGATGATGATAGGAAAGAAAATATTTGATGCTAAGGGAATTGGATACTGTTTATTCTCTTGGTGTCATAAGTCCCTTTAAGAAGCTAACTAATTGCATATATCAGCTTGAATATACTTTACATAAGGTTCTGATAATTCATGAAGCCCAACTTTGAGTTTCTGTGCTTGTGTGCTCCAGGATGAAGACCCTTAAATCAGTGCAAGAAACGAGCAGGAAATTCTGGCAACACAGTTTCAGGGTATATACCCTAGTGAGGCTCCAGGAGGAAATTTAAAGCCTGATCAAAGAAAGCCTTGATGATTATATGAAAGGTGAATTAGAAGGAAATTTGTATTGTATTTTCTATTACAAGTATGTTAAAGCTATCTTCATGTGACTAATTCCAGAAGAAAAGAATTTTACTGTCAATAGATATCTTAACATAATTTTGAATCACCATCTTGAATAGAATAAAATTAATGAGATAATACAGAGAAAGCTAAGACTATTTCTAGAAGCCCTTTGTCTTGCCTACTGTTCTTGTTCTCCACAGTATCATCAGAATTCTTTTCCTGGCAGTGGAATCATGTCCATCCTTTTCCTGAAATCTGCAAACTAGCAGTTAACATCTAGTACCTGCTGTTTTTAGGAAAAACAAAACAAAACAACAACAACAACAAAAAAAAACTAAATATGAACAACCACAATTAGGGAACTTTCTGTCCTTAATCTGCTGACCTTGTCTTTTAAAGATATCTTGTTTCTGATCTCATAGTTTTCTGTACACATCCATCTGGATTTACCAAATTCTGCTTTCTTTACAATGGCTGGCTTCTTACCTACTTTGAATAATGCTATAGCGGTAGCTAAACACTCCAATTTTTAGCTGTTTACCTATCCTTGGGACTCTTTCTGGATTATGCTGCTCTGTAAGTCTGCCCTTGAAATTAGGTTTTCACCTGGTTTTGATAATCCCTGTTAACTTTCATATTTTTGGTATAATATGAACACCTCTGCTTCTTTTTCTTCTCTACTTGCTGCAGTCCACACATCCTTCAGTGTTCCCAGGGTGATGATGGTGTCTCATTTACTTGTCTCTTGCTGCTGGGAGAAAATACCAGACACCCCAAATTAAGGAAGGAAAGGTTTATTTAGTCCACAGTTTGTGAAGGTTTCAATCCATATTTGGCTGGCTCCAAGGAAAGCTGCCAGAGGGTAGAGGGCAGCAATTCATGGTGGCAGAAATCAGCAAAGAGCAAAAGCAAAAGGGAAGATGAGCAGCAGCAGTGGCAGAGGCAAGCCGTTGTCCTTTCTTTATGTTGCCTTCAGGCTATCTGCCTCAGGGTGCGTGGAATGCTCACACCCATAATCCTAGCCTTGGATCATGAATTAATCACAAACTCTAAAATCACATCCTAATAACTGCATGAAGCTTTGGGGTTAGAACTACACACAAACCATAACATGGCGAATTGATGGAGAAAAATGGACAAGAGTCTTAGGACTCTGAGGTCATATGGATCCCTGTTTCCTGAAGAGAAGTATGGAAGGAAGGAGGAGAAAAAGAAGGAGAAGGAGAGAGAGCTCCAATGGCTGCAGCACATTTATTTATACATTTAGGAGGTTGAAGATCGCTTAAAACCTCTCCAGCTATCAGCTTATGTACATGGCTGGTCTCAGGCAGGCTGTGTTCTTGAGACTAGATCATGTGACTCGCCTCAAGTGCTGTGTTCTTGAGGCTAGGGTGATCAGTCTCCAGCTTTAGCACTCCTCATATAGCCCCTGTATCTGTTGTATAGTTGTGAGAAGTGGCTAGTAAGTTCAGGTTGGAAGAGCTATTTTGGGGGGAATCTGTAGGAGACTGGGTCTTTCTCAAGTCCTTTCCATTCTAGATGAACTTGTTCAGTTTAGACTAAAGATCCCCAGTCTAAAGATGTTTTAAGATTTGGGGAGATAACTCAATAGAATAAGGACTTGACTGGCAAGTGCAGGATCCTGAGTTCAATCCCTGGTACCAGAAAAAAAACAAAAAAACAAAAGATGTTTTAGGTCTCTGCTTATAGCAATTTAGTCCTATACAGCACATTATTCCAGAACACTGATCAGTTATGAGTGTAGTTGGCTATTGTTTTATACCTCTTGTGGTTATACATTTCTACTTAATGTTCAAGACCAAATGAAGGTGATACTTGTATGACTCAAATTTTTATTTATCAAGGTCAATGAAATCTCCTTAGAATTGTGTATAGTATCTGTAGTTCTTCAGTCAGTGTCAGCCATCTGGATGAGTCATGGACAATGCTTGAGCAAGATCCTTTCTGTGAAAGCTTGGGAGACTCTTCTCCTAGTGATTTTTTAAAGGCACATTGTACATCTCGTATCTTGTCCTCTGATGTCTTCCAATCTCCTTGATCAGGAGTTTGTATAATTGCCTAGAGTTTTAGTGTGTCACTGAAAAGATTCCCTCATGTACTGGGTCCTCACCTCTGAGGACTAGGGCTAAAATATTGAAGATTCTTTCAGCTTGTTTATCTTTCTAGATTTTGTCTCCATACCTCAATTACTGAACATTCAAATAGAAGATCAATGACATAATATTATACAGTGAGGTCAGTAAGCTTAATATTACTATTTTATTTGACTACCAAAGATCTTAGAATATAAAATAAAATTGTTATTTTCTAACAATTATAGATCTTCTAATAGTTGAAGGTCTGTAGGATGCCAACAAGCAACAGCTATATGGTATACAGATTACACAGAAGATTTAAAATCAACGCTATACATAATATTATAGCATGTGACATTTTTCTGGCAGACTTAAATTTTCATTTTGACATAGCTCTGCAATCAGTCATCTCAACTACAAAGGAAGTTTTCCCAAACTTGTTGACTTTAAATGAGATGTTACAGAAGAAATGTGTGACATTTTCTAGAGGACAATATTTAGCCATCTCTATTTATAATAGCATACATATATGTATATGTGTGTGTACATCTATATATATATATATATATATATATATATATGTGTGTGTGTGTGTGTGTATGTATGTATGTATATATCTGTTATTACAGAGTGGTGACTTTATGTTGGCCTGACATCAACCCCTTATTACAATTATCTGAAGTACATCTGTGTATATATGTGTGTGTATGTATGTATATATCTGTTATTACAGAGTGGTGACTTTATGTTGGCCTGACACCAACCCCTTATTACAATTATTTGAAGTACAAAAGAAAGGAACATATCTCAATTAGAAAGAAATGTCTACCACTGTAAATGATACCTGGTTTACATTTCGGAAGATCTGTATATGTGAGGCATGAGTACATGTAATTTGCGAGTGATTACTAATGATTTAATTATGGTCACTTTGGTTATTTAATTTAGTATTGTATGATAGTATCTGTAAGTTAGAAAGCCTTATTGTCTCATTTTAGAAAACTTAATCTTTAGATAATAGCCAATATAAAGATATCACAATAATATATTTTTAATAATATTTATAAGGTTGTCTCTCACAAGGATAAGGAGATTACTAGAACTTTCTATTAATAAACCAAAGTTTGATAATTATTCCCAGGCAGCTGCTTCTTTATTTGACAAAAGGATCCCTGATTAATGGTTTTCCAAGCCTGAAGAATTTCCATTTAGTTACCTTATGACATGCGATAAAACCAATTTTGATATATTGACCCGTTGGAATCCCGGTGGAAGAATACTTTTTAACTCTATGAAGCAAATTAAATTATGAACAAATGATTTAAAAATAGAAAAGAAAGTAAAACCAAAAACATTATTTCATTCAAATAAAAAAAATAAAGTGTTCACAGGTAAGACAAATGAACAAACAACATATATAGACAATTTGCTTACAATATTGACATACACTCAAGTATATTTTTGTGAAATTAAATTATGTCCGTAGTTTTAGAAGTTTGTAATTATAAATACAAAAGTCAGAATTTTTTGTAGGTCAATTATTAGAGATCTCATGAGAAAATTTGGATGAAACAAAAGTTTTTACCTAACAAATAGTACATATTTTCTTTTTTCTTAAGAATACTAGCAATTTTCATCTCCATTTCTTTCAAGTAAACTTCAGCCCAGTTGTCTATACACCCTGTCACCTACTCAGATCTTCTTTTTGCATTTTTGATTGCCACCATATGGATATCTTGGGTCAGTTTCTTTAATTGACCCAGGTCAGGTCTAGCCTCATCTTTGTCTTTTGGTTATGGCACAGTCTTTGAGACATTACTGCATAGAACTTGTGATTATCTTCTTGAAAAGTGGAATTAACAGTTCCTCTGGGTCTGGGTCCATGATCCAGCCTGACAGCACATTTTGATACCAGATAGGCCATTTAGCACTTTTAGGAAAGGCAGAAACATACCCTTGATACCAAATTAGCACTGGGCTTGATCCCTTCTACGGTCCTATATAAAGATCTTTCCCAAGGCCTCTCCATAACTTCTTTTTATCTGATTGTATTATCTTTCTTTTGCTGTAGTGGAATCCCTGGTAGCATTTAAAATGTTAATAGTATATCATGGCAAGTGAAGTGCGTTGTGAGGTATGAATTTTGCAGCGAAAGATACTTCATTTTGCAGGGAAAGATACTTCATACTTCATTATAAAGATGCCTCATTTTGTTTTTGTATAAAGATACCTCATTTTGTTTTTGTAGTTGAATTTTGAGTGTAGCCTTGACATTGAAGGTGATGAGGAATTCCTGTGGAAAGGGAAATGTAAAAAAGTTAAAAAAAACCCCACATTTGGAAGGCAGTGCAAGCCACTTTATCAGCACAGGCAGAAGCAAAACTAAATCCTAAGAAAGAATTCTCAGAAACATGGATCCAGCATAGAGAAACAAACTTTAGAATATGAGCTATATCCATTTGCTAGAAATGATTGGGAGATAGCCTTTGAGGATTTAACCCCATAGCTACTGCCAGTTTGCCAAGCCTACTTTCAAATTAAAAGGAACCATTTGAAAAATGTAGAACCATTCTGACAGAAGATGGCATGAGAGGTAGGGGCTTGTTGAACAGTATCTGAGGGAGCAATAGTGACGGTAGTCAGCAGCCCATCTATAGTAGCATTTCCTTTACTAAGAGGCCCTGACTATTGGGAATGGGAATGCAAATGACCAGCAAATAGAGGAGGGGTTGTGACTGAATGAAAAATCAGAGTGTGAAAGAAATGTGAAAGATTTTCTTGGTTATTCTAAATGGTGGCAAGTTCAATGCAGCACATTGCTCCACGAACAGAAGTGATGTCTGAAAAAAGGTTAATTGCCAGGTATGAATATTCGTGTGAGGCTCATAAATATTTTGCGCAGAAGAAAATCCCATTTCTTGTATTTGGCAAGAGGAGTCCATAGCATAACCTTCCCTGCCTGAGGATGAATCATTTATGAAAACAAAGATACCTCCTGCTATGGGTCTGAGCTGAATTTTGAAGGAAAGACAAAAGGATGTGAGGGAAACAAATTGAATTAATTTGTCTGGAGGATAATATCGATCAATAACACTAGGAAAGTTAACTGATACAACCTGTCAAGAGGACAAGAATTGCTATAACCATTGTTGTTGAAAAGAAAAAAAAAGGAGCGATGACATTTTACATTTCATGTCTGAAAATCTGAGTAGCATGCGTCTGCCCACATGCAGTGAGCCCAACCACAGCATCAGAAAAGAGAATAATGATAATATTATGTGGAGAATGTGACATATGTAGGCATTGCAGAGGGCCTTGAGACTGTTAAATGGTCCCAGGGGGCGTATGTTCAATTGTAAAAATAATTGAAAACATTGGCAAAGATGGGTCAACTCTAGAGAGTTGAGCAGTAGAGCCAGATTTACTTTGTCCAAGGCAGTTTTAGCCTCTGACATAAGTGCTTTTTGAGAGGTGGGGTCCAGGTTGCCCTTGAGACTGTGAAAAGAAGATGCTAATTCATGTGCTGTTAGCTTAAAATGTGGATGGAACCAGTTAATACTACCAAGTAGAATTTTACAATCAGTTAAGGTTGCAAGAAGATTAATGTGGCTCTGAACTCAAATATGAAAAAGATGCCATAGTGCGCAACTTTTCGGGGTGCATTGCAAAGGGCATCATTCAATTTGGTAAATATTTGGTGCAAAGTGGATGAGGATCCATGTGCTAAAAAAATACTATCCATGTCACGAATAAGATGAGCAGATGAATGAACCTGACGGAGTAATGAAATGCCTGCAGCCTCAAATTCCTGACAGACGTCAGACTATGTACCATTTCTTGTGGCAGACAGTACCACTGTAAATATCACATAGGGGCCTGATGGTTAATGGAGAGTGAAATATAGGCAAATCCTTTTTTTATTTTGAGGATCAAGAGGTATTATAAAACATCAGTCTTTTTAATCAATCATCATGAGGAGAAAGTGTAAAGGAATAGCTACAGGGCTGGGAAATCCTGGCTATAGTGCTCCCATAGGTTCAATGACTCATTTAACAGCCTACAAATCGTGTAATGATCTACACCTTCCTGACTTTTTAAAATTATGAATATTGGAGTATTCCAATGGCTAGTGAAGGATCCTCAGTGCCCCACCTTTATCTGTTCATTAACCAGTGTTTAAGCTGCTATATGCTTCTTGTGGATGAGAGGCAATTGATCAATGTAAACAGAGCCATCACAAGTTATTGTGGACACTGTCCAGGAGGTTGAAGAAGAAATCAAGGTCCCTCCTGAAGATCTAAACATGCGTAACTTATGCCAAAATAGTCCTTTTAAAGAATGACTAGGGAAGGTTCTCTCCTTCCCTGATTGTTTTGCCAGGACTTGGGTGGGAATGAAACCTTGTTTTAACATCTAATGAGTCAATAGAGTTAGAACTAGGCAAAAAATGCCCCTGTATCCTGTAAAACAACATAATTCTGGTTGACTCTTATATGGTGGAGGTTATAAGTTGAAAAATATCCAGAAAACCCTTCATCATCACTTACAGTTAAAAATTTAGTACCTCTACTAGGGTGAGAAACACTGCCCACTCCATGTAGATCTGTAGTTGCTATATCCATGGGACATGCCATAGATCAAGGTATTAGACAGTAACTGACACTTCCACATCTGTGTCTTTGATTGTTTTTTCCTTAATAAATTAATTCCACCTCAGAAACTGTTGAACCCAGAAAACATCCAATGACCCAATAAACATCCAGAGACCCAAAACTCTTGGATATTCTTCCCTTATTTATAGATCTTCTAATTTCTGTCAAAGGAAGAATGACTAATTGAGTGATACAAGAATTTTGGGTGACTTGGAAGTAGGTTGAATAGTTTAAATGATGACTTTGATTGTCACTGTATAACCAGTATCTACCACACCAGGAAAAAAAAAATTGGAGATTCTTTAAAGTGTGACTGCTGCAGCCTATCAGGAGTTCCACAGTTCCTTGAGGCAAAGACCCATAAAATCCATTAGAAATAGCCTGGGATCCCATTTCCAGAGTTAGTATAAATCTGGAGAGACACGCCCAAACCTCTACTGTCTGTTGTTGCACACTAGAAGTCAGAATTGCACTTGGCAGCAGCAGGTAGGGCTGCTAAGGATTCAGGGAACATGTGCTCCACTGTTTGGCAGTGCTGGGGTAGACTTTTCTGGAAGATTTATCAAACATATTGGCCTTCCATAAGTTTCGCATGTACAATATTTGTCCAATTATTTCCTTGTTTACACCTTGTGCAGATACTAGCAGATTTTGCTGAAGGGATGAATAGTAGCTGTGCTGCCCTTACCAGAGCAAAAGCGCAATGGTGAACAGCATGTGCCTCATCTACACAGCTGAAACAAGTGGCCTTATTGTTTCCTTATTCTCTGGGCTGTGGATCAATAGCTTAAGTGATAGTTGCCGCCAAGGCAGCCCCTTGTATGAATGAGGGGCCAGTGTGTACACAAATTTGAATCATCTCAGACAGCATAACCTATTTTTATGGCCTCGTAACACTTCTTTACCCCATTTATTTGCATTTTCACAGGCAAATTTTTGAATAATTTGTTAGCTTCCAAATCATTGAAAATCATCTCACTAGCCTGAAATAGGTGTGTTACAAAATCCAGAAAGGCTCCTCAGGATTCTGAGGAATAGGGCCAAGATTAAGGGATGTCTCACCATTTGAAGGAAGTCTTCATGGCAGGTGCTTCAACTCATTCACATATTTTCAATTCAAAAGTTAGTTGATTAGTTGTGGCAACAAAGATGTCTTCCATGCTTAATGTATCTTTTGTAATGGCTAAGTCATGAGCAGCATTGTGAGTGGTCTGATCCATGCATATTTCTACAAAGCTCTGCTTCTGGAATAAATAATTCCCTGGATTTAAACCATTCTCTAGGTATTCCTTTTCAATCATTTGCGATCATAACTCGTTGTCTTATAAGCTTTGTTAAACCTAAGGTAAAAGGGGTTGTGCTGCCATAGTTTTTAGTAGATTATTGTAATTCTTTTAACTTCTTAACAGGTATGGTTTCATGAAGATGCATGACCTCTGCCAGATTGTAAGGCATTTGGAGAAGCAACAGGATAGATACATTGAAATCCCTCCGTGGACGCCCCTATACACAGCTAGAAGTCTCCTCTTACCTGTTATTTAGTACATTTCCTGGCTCCCTTCATCCCTGTTCACTTTTCAAATGCAATGTCCCATGCATCTAGAGGATAATGGGCAAAAAAAGGACAAATATAAGAATACTGAAAACTGAGGCTATCTGGAGCCCTCTCTCCTGATGGGGAGGAAGTAAGGAAGAAAGAAGGAAGAAGAGAAGGAGAAAGAGAGAGAACTCCACTGGCTGCAGCACATTTATTTATAAACTTAGAAGGTTGACTATCATATGAAACCTCCTCACCTAATAGTTTATCCACACGGCTGTTTGCAAACAGACTAAAGTAGCTTACTAACGTGGCTTGCCTCAAGCACTGTGTTCTTCAGGGTAGCCTTGATGGATCTCTAGCTTTAGTCCTGCCTACTTCCACTAACCTGACCTCACAATAAGAAGTCCAGCTTTATATGTTTGAGCCATGTCATATCACAGGGAGGATACATAGTTAACACCTTGGGAGAATGCTCATATTTCTATGTTAGGTCCTGCATCAGTCAGGGCTTTACTAGAGGAACAGATATAACACAAGGGACAGATATAACACAAAATATATAAAGAATTATAGATTGGCTTATGGTGGCCACCCACAGAATCAGGTGAGGAAGCATGCAGAAGGCATCTGTACACCAGAGACTGAAGGATTCAGTCCAAGATTTGGAGCTCACTGTAGTGTTTTAGGAAAGTCTGTGTCAAGAGGAGGCTGGTAGACCCAAGATGGAAGGCTGATGTGTTTATGATGGAAGGCTGATGAGTATACACCAGAAGGCTCAAGGATCCAAGGTGGAGGCTGAAGAGTCTGCACTAGAAGCCAGGAGACAATGTCCAAGCTGATTGCAAAGATAAGAGCTCCTCCAAGGAAGTGGAGCGCTCCATCCTTCCTCGACTTCCTCAATTCCCTTCTATATCCTTTAAATGATGAGCTGTTCTAGGGTGGGACCTTCATGTCCTAGGTTAGGCTTCCACACGTTGGGGGGGGGGCTCCATGCCCTAAATTGTGGAATTATTAAGCCAACTTAGTTACGCTTTTAACTTCTCAAATTGACACAATGTATCAACCACTACAATCCACCTCTTGTCAATTTGGCATTCAAACATATTTCTTTAAACCAGCTAAACCAGCCTCCAGATACAAAGATGTGCATATAATTGTGCCTAACATGTTATAACTATCCTGTGTTCAAACAGAAACACCCTATGTCTCTTACTAAAATAGAAGGTAAGCTTTCTTTCTTTCTTTCTTTCTCTTTCTTTCTTTCTTTTCTTTCTTTCTTTCTTTCTTTCTTTCTTTCTTTCTTTCTTTCTTTCTTTCTTTCTACTTATATTTAATCATTTCATAATGTTAACATTAGCATAGTTTTGATAATCCTTAAGAACTTGTGTTAAACACATCCTGATATAATAAAAGATGATCTGGACATGGTAAGACAGGGCCATAATCCCAGGATTTGGGAGGCTGAGGAAGGAGAATCACTGCAAGTTTAAAACCAGCCTCAGGTACAAAGTAAGCTCACAGCCAGTCTTGACCACACAGTGAGATCCTGTCTCAAAAAGAGAAAAGATAATAAGATTAAATAAAGTAAAATAAAATGAAGGAAGACCTAGGTTCCCTTAAGAGTGTACATGTGGTTGCTATAATTACAGTAAGTAAATTACAAGTGTCTAGGGGGAAGAATACATTGAGGCAGAACCAAACAAATAGCAGTAGAAAAAGAAAATGTAACAGTTTGGCAGAAAAATGTTGATTATGGTTGTTCTAGGAACTGTCCAAATAAACAATAAAAATGAAATATTTTGAGGGAATGTGATCAAATTTTGGAGAGAAAAATGAAGTTGAATACTTAACATCAGAATAGACAGTGATGTTCATTCTCCTTCCTATCATTCCAAGTATATCAAAACAAACAAACAAAAAAACAAACAAAAAACCCTGCAAACTTGTTTTATGAACTAATATTTTTGAGTGCCAGCTATATTAAAGGCACTTTTATGTGTCCTTCCAGGTTAATCACACAAAGATCTTTTCCTTCATAAATAGTACATTTTAGCTGAATTCTTACAGACCTCCACTCCTCCTGTAAAATTAAAAATATATCTATATTGGGCATTGAAATCGGGAATCTAGGTTCTAATCCTAAGCTTTTATGTTGCAGTAATGTTTTAACAAGTTATGTAGAAACATTTTAAGCATCTTTATGTATAAAAATAGTTTATTGATAATTACTCATAGGCTTTATAAGAAGTAGTTAAACTGATGCACAAAAGCAATTTACAATGTCTAGCATACTTTGCTGAATAAAAGCTGATTATCTTACAGGCATCTGATGAGAAACTTTCCAATTATTTCCATCATCCACATCATAAGAATGCAAGTCATTGGGATCATAGGTAGTACAATAAAGTTAAAATCCAAATATTTGCTCATGGCCTGTAAGTTCCTATGAGAGCTGCTTGTAGCTGTTTCTCTGACGTAACTTCAAATACTTGTTCATTCTGACCACTAGATTTAGGCCACCACGAACTCTATGCTTTTAATTGACAACCAATTCAAACATTTCTAGTTCACAGTCATGGCGGTTGTTGATACTTTTGCTTGAAACTTTTGTCTTTTGATCTGTATTTTTTTTCTTAAATTAAAAAAAAAATTATGTATTTACTTGGTACAGGGTCTTGCTACAAAGCTCAGACTCCTAGTGCTCCTCTTGTCTCAGCCTCCCAAACACTCAGATTATGAGCATACACCACCACACGCGGCTTTGGCATCCTGCTCAGCAGGGGCTGGCATGGCATGTGGTACCGTATTTTGAATGTAGGTCATTGCACTTGCCAGGCAGGTGCTTCAGCTGTCAAGCTGTCTCCCTGGCCCTGACTACTCGCTTTTCTAACCACTAAGTCTGATTGTTACTGCTGCTGTATGCTTCCTTCTTCACCTTTTTCCAGGTATATTTTCTTCACATTTCTTTCACTCTTGAGATGCTTTACTATCCATTCACATGTTCACTTGATCATTGAATGCCCTTCACTACAATGCAAATTTCTCTTATGCTGAGATCTTTCTTTGGTTATATGTCCCTAGCATTCAGAAGAGTGCCTACCACATAGCCTAGTAAGAAGTCATTGAAAGAATACCTAAGTAAATGAGTGCATATATGAGTGAATGACTTCTTGGGAAATAAACTTGTAATTCTTTTGTTAGCATTGCCTTTCCAACCTGCTGTGGTAGAAATGTATGTTTCTGTGAGCTGCATAGGTGGGAATACTTTACAAATGAGTATTAATCATCTCTATTGCTTCTATTTGTTTGCCGTTCCTTTTGCACATTATTTTGAAAGCATTTGTTTATTTACTTGTCCATTTAATGATTTTGCAGTGAACATGGGCATTTTTGAAACATATGAAATGTATTTGTTTAACTGCAAAATTAAACAAAGCATAATAGCTTTTTTTTTTCCTTTTTTGTCTTTTTGAGACAGGGTCTCACTATGCAGTTCAGGCTGGCCTTGAGCTCACTTTTGTAGCCCAGGCTGGTCTTGAACTCGCACCAGTCCACCTGCCTCAGCCTCCCTGAGTGCTGGGATTACAGGCGTGCACCACCACGCCCGGCTATAACTGCTTTCTTACAAGGGTACACAAACCTTGGAAGCTTTGCTTTCTGAAGAAACATAAAATCCAAGGAAAATCAACTCCTCACCAGTTAATTGCAATTTTGTGTGCTTGAGAAATGTTGCACGTATGGGTATTCTGAGGTTATCAAATGTAGATGGATCATTTGAGGTAAATATACTATAGTCCAGAGAGGGCCGGGACAAGATCAGAACTTTGGCCCCATCATTCAGAGGTCTGGATTATTTTCCAGTATCATGTATCAGCAAATGAGGAAACAAGGTTATTATTGTTTTACTGATTTTAAGACAAAAAAGAGATGATGCCAGCTGGAAACCTAGAAGAAGAACAGTATATAAAATCATAATCAAATGAAAGTGTAAAGCTGGATGGATACTTACAAATATAGAAATCCTTACACGCAGTGGTTGCTCAGTAAAAATCATCTACATAGCACCTATGTTTTTCACATGGGCAAATGCCTCTGTTTCTATTTCTGACTTAGGTGGCAAAAGGTAACGAGGAATTTCACATATAGAATTTGCAATACACTCGCTTTCACCACCATGTGGAGAACAAAAGTCAAGAATTCTCATATAATACCAATCAGCATTGATCTTGAAAAGAGTTACTGTGTGAGTTCTGCTTCAAAGGTGAGTTCATTTGTGTGTGTGTGTGTGTGTGTGTGTGTGTGATTACTTCAGCAGCACATATACTAACAGACAAGTTGATTTTTAAAAAGTATTTTATATGAGCAGAAAAGTTCTAAAAATGAAAGCATTTCATGGGTAGCGAGCCATAAAAATCAGTCCACTTTAACTCCTGGCTTTATTTAAATTTTCATAACTTTATCTTACATGCCCTAGTTATTATTGACAACTGAACTGTAAGCAAATTGATCCTGAGCAATCAAAGCCTATTTTATCTAAAATCAAAATGAAAGGTCAATTTATACACACATATATGTATATATATATATATATATATATATATATATATATATATATATTGAAACCATGCAGGATAGTGCACTAATTCTGAAACGTTTCACAACCTAAAGTTTCAGTTAGTGTGAATCAGAATAGCTGAGTTACAGCTTTACCTTGCAGAGTGAATAGTGAAAGGTCAACAGACCCTCAAGATGGAAATCACTCTAGGAGGTGATAGAACATTTCCTGGAAGGAAGTTTTTATCAGTCTATCTAATTATGCTTTTGTATTCAGTGTTAGCACCCTTGGCTTCCTGAATATTTTACTATGAAAAGATGCTTGGTTTTTTGAATCAAAATGCCAGTCTGAGAAAGCTGGAATAATTTAAAGAAAGTTTCATTTCATTATGTGGAAGAAGAAGGAGAAGAAGAAAAAAGCACCAACCAACGAAGCGTAGATCTTCATTTCTTTACCAAAGTGATATAAAGACTATGTGACTGAATTAAGGTATTTTAGGTGTTTTATTGTTTTGTTTTTCACTTTCTTCTTAACCTGACTGTCAATAATTCAAACACACATGTAAAAAATTATTTTATTATTCTTCGTTTTGCTACTCTCTGTCTCTCTTCCTTCAAAATTTCACTTTATTTCCTATACATATATTCAAAGATTTTGTACAATATATTTTTCATTTTTCTCTGAGGGTTGAAATAGACAGTGTCATTCTGGAGTGAAAGCATACATCTGTTATCTCAGCACTGGGAAAGTTGAGCCAGCAGGTTCACTGTGCATTCAAGACCAGCCTGGGCTACAAAATGAGCTCAAGGCCAGCCTGAACTACATAGCAAGACCCTGTTTCAAAAGAGAGAAAAAGATATGTCTAAATCATATAAGAAAGTAAACCCTTGACCTGTAACTTTGGCAAGAAACAGGTCAGAAAGCCAAGCAGAAGGGAAAGAGAGAAACTTGAAATCCTACTTACTTCTTTTTGATGAGTTGAAAGGCTGAAAAGAAAGGGCCATGTGCTATATGGTCTATTTCAGGAAGCATTTTTTTTTTTTTTTTTTTTTTGAGAAAGGTCAGATGGAGAGTACTTTAGGCTTTTGAGGCCATAAGAACTCTGATGCTTCTAGTGATTCTTGCACTTACAGTGAAAAACCTGATGCTAACACTAAGGCGATAAAAGGTTGTATTTGTATTGCACAAAGACTTTATTTACCAAAACAGCTCAGATTTGCTCCCTGTATTGTAGTTTGCTGATTTTTTCTTTTGTGCCAGTGATTGAATTCAGGACCTTGTGCTTGCCAGGCAGGCTCTTAAGTCACTGAGCTATCTGCCCAGCCCAGTTTGCCAAATTTTGCTCTGTGTAATATCCATGTTCAGGACAGAGTGCATGCCAGGAAAACTGTAGATATATCTAGGAATTCTTTGTCTTTCCATCAACTAAGATTGGCAGATGAAAAATCCCTGCTGGAATAGACTTTATGTTGAATTGAGGGCAGCCAGAAAAGAACAAGTAATGGAATAGGCAGATAAACTTTTTAATGTGCTACAAGTTGAAAGTATTAGAGGGAAGATAGTATGTGAGATGAATAGAAAATGTTATGTAGGTGATGAAAAGATGCACTATAATTTCAACATGATGACTAAAGTACACTTGAGAGAAAGTAGCATTTGGGCAGACACTGTTCCATTCTCAAAAGAAGTCTCTCAATTGCAGTTTTTTTCAGTTGTTACAATACCATGCAGGAGTTCTGTTGGTGCAGTGGCTGGAAGGAAAAGTGTCACATAACATTTTTGTTAATGATCATTTTGTTAATGACCATTTTGGGGGTGCTGGTAATTGGAGCTGTGACCTCACCGATGCTTGTCTAGTGGTAGAGGTTTATGGACACCCTCGTGTTCCTTTTCTCAGTGGTAGTGTTCTTAATCTATTGCCTTGAACTATGATGAATATATCTTTCCATTAGATAAGATTGGAGCATTTCCAGGAATTTGAGTGGAAAGAGTGCTCCTCCCCAGAGGGGATGGAGCTCTTTCAGTGCAAAGTACACCTTTGCTATGGAGCATGCTCTTGATATATTTCATAATGTTTACTTTTTCACCAGTTTCTCAAACCATGTCAGAATCTTTGTTGTTTATCTCATAGATCCTGGAGGAAATCTTGGAGGTAAAGCCTACAAAAGCATAGAGTACCAGGAAGGCCATCAATCTCAACACTATCTTACCCTTAAGCCAAAAAACTTTAGTGCCAACAGTTCCTTAAACTTCTCATTGTAAACTTCCTGATAGTTTATGGCTCCAGAAGTTTCTGTTCCCGACATGCCCATCTCAGTTCTGGCTCCCAGGATGTACTTGAAAATTTGGGGTGGCAGTTTGCTCTGAGACATTCGTTGTTTTTCTTTTCTTTCTACTTGGTCCAAGAAAAATAATTGAGTTTCATTCTGTTAAATATTTTCTTGCAAAGTTGAGTATGCTCTTCTAAGTTCCTCACTTCCTGGATCTAACACCAACAGTACTGTGAAGTGTTTTAGACATATATTTTTTTAAAAACATTTAAACATAGCAACATTTTACACCTACTCACATGTCACTGGGCAAAGCATATAAAGTGGTCACTTACAGATCAGAAAGTGAAATTCACACTCCAGTTATTCTGAGGCCAAAGAAGAGTATGGACACAGAAAAGGCAAATAATTGAGAACATTTGTTCAGTGAAATAGCTATTTTCTTGTTTTATTTTTCACCATGGGCTTTTTACTGCTTCCATTACCTCCTCAACCTTGTTGTATTAAATCCTGTACTGAATGCTGCTAGCAAGCTTCTTTTCTTTTCCCAAATGGACTTTGACAGGCACAAACATGAGTTCAAGAGTATGAGAGAGGAGCACTACTTGCTGCTCCTCTCAAAGCTCAACAACTTTCTGAATAGCGCCTTAGCTAAGATACTTTTATTTGCAAACAAAAAGAAGCCACATCATTTAATTTAGGGAAAAAGGAATAGGGCACTCTTGCAGTGGACATATGGGGCAAGTTGGGCAATATATCACTGAATTTATGACAGAAAGATCATTAGGTTTCTTCAGGCTATAGCACCTGGAAGGGAAAACAGTCAGGAATCCCACGCAGAGCCCTGCATCATCTCTTTCTGTGCCTCTCGGTATTATTCTGTTTCTGCACAATGGCTCTCCACTTTGCAAGCTGAAGCCGCTCCAAAATGGTGCCCCATAAATGTTAAGTAACTTTCTCCTTGGGGCAAGAATCCCACCGGAACCTAATAGATAGCTCTTAATTTTAATTTTCTACATCTAAGATGTAATGTGATGGATTTAAGTTAGGTATAGATCTTGCTCGCCCCATCCCCCATTCTCATCTGTGGGCACTGAAATGAAGTTCTGGGAGCCCATCCTGACTGGCTGGGTGTGGAGGAGTAGAGACTGGAGAAATGGACTCCTGTCCCTTCTAGTCTCACACGCTAGGACGTAAGAACATCTGTGTCCCTCATGAGAAATTCTGCATGTCTAGGGCAATTTCAGTTGTTACACCTGGGAGGAATTCTGCTGGCATCCAGTAGGAAAAGGGCAAAGAAGCCGCCAAAATCCCCAAATGCACTGTGCAATTAGCCACTACAAAACATCCAGCACAAAATATCAGTAATACTAGAGATGCGAAACTAATTTAACATCTCAAAATGAAGACTGATGGGTGCCTGCTCAAGGCTCTAGGACACAACATGAGAAAAGTACATACAAATAATAACCGTGACACTCACCGAGTACATGCTATATTCTGAACACTGCAGTTAGTGAGCATATACTACATTCTAAGTTCTTGACCGACATCGTTTCATAGATTCCTCGGAAAAACTCTATGAAGTAAGTACTATTATTCCCATTTTACCGAAAACCATATAAGACATTCTCCTTGAAAAGCTCTTAACTCTAACAGGTGACTATGAAAATTATAATGTCTCAAGGACCTATTCTTATTGTCAGCTAAGAATTTAGGGAGATATAAATAGAACCTTGAATACTGATCTTGTGAACCAAAAAGTGACAGTAAATACTACTATCACTGTCATAACCTTCTAGGAAGTAGTGTAAAGCTGACATTTATATCACAGTCTATCACAGAAATTTAAATGCAGCATAAACAACTACAGAGATACAGAAACTGATATAAACAGTGAAAGGAGAATAGGAAACATGGCCTGCAGTCCAATGAACCAAAAGATTCCAAGAACTGATATTCTCACAGCGCTCTTTCCCCTCTCATTTGCCAGGTGCCACGCAGTCTCTGTTGAGACTATTTTCTATACCTTAAGGTAGGAATAGGATGTGCCAGTTGTTCCAAAGTGACTTGTACATGTTGTATACAAGTACAGCCATCACGACATAGGAACCCCATAATATGCATAATTATTATGCCAATTAAATTTAATTTTTACATGAAGATAAAATGAGAATTAGCATACTAGATTTGTAGGGTTGTGAGTGCTTCCAGTGTGGTTCACTTCTTGATGGTGTAGGTAACATTCTTGTAGAACATGACCATAGTCTTTTGTCACAATGGTAGAGCTGAACATTTGTAAATCTGAAAATGTATGCCATCTAGCTCACCTGTGGGAAAACATTTTCTCACTCATGGTGTAGAGTACAGATCCTGCCACGTGACGAATATTACATTAGTGAATCAAGGGCTTTCTGAGTGAGCATCTAGCCACACTGGAGAACAATCTGTGTTTGTGAATGCTGCCTGGGCTGGGTCTTGAGTCAGACTCACCCAAGGTTCCCTTTCATTCACTGCCTGAATACACAGTGAAAAGCAACAAAGGGCACATTATACTTTTATTCACAATGAGATGATCGTTCTTTCTTTCTTTCTTAGAGGAAGAGGTTATCCTAAATATTAATTGGAGTTGACAATACTAATTAAGAGACAAAATAAAATGAAGAGAGAGGGGGGTTAGAAATGAAGACCTCAGAGATACAGCTTAGTAATCGAGCAGTTGCTTAGCATTTAGGAAGCTTGGGCTCATTCCTCCCCAGTGGTTCAAGAAAGAAAATAGAGGAAAAAGAAGAAGAAGAAGAAAAAACAAAAATACTTAAATCTTAGTTAATCTGAACAGTAGCAGTATAATCTTGGTCAAATTTCTTGAATTCTCTAGGCTTAGGTTTTCTTATCTATCAAAATAAATAGATGTTGTAACCTTTCTTATGGAATAAAGGCACCCAGGAGACTTAGATTTAATAATTTACTTACTAAGAATTGAGTGGACATTAAAATATGACAATAAAATTCTTTGTTCCATATACATTTTTGTGTACCTACTGTAGTAGTAGTGTTTGGTTTTCCTCCATGGCATCTCCATTTATGATAGCAGCAAGAGCTAGACTACACTGAATGTTCCCTATGCCCTCTTTCAATTCTAATAACTACAAATCACAGAATCTATGAGCATCTGGACAGGTGCACTATGGTTGTCCAATTTGTGTTGGAGATCTAGGAGAGAAGTCAGTGAGGCTTACAAGGTTGTCTAGAGTCACACAGTTAAGAAGTTAAGCAAAGCCAAGATGGTGTAATCCCACACCCAGTTGCAGAGCTCACAAATTACCACTCTGAAATGAACATCAGCTTCGATATTTCTTTAGCACGGATTCATTTTTCCTTGATGTGCCACACTTTCTGCTGTGTATGGCAAATGAGACCGGCTTAGGTGGCTGAGGTCCAGCTTTTGGCACTAGGTTTGTGGCACCTTGGGGAGAAGGAAGCTGTGACCAGCACAGCACGTATTTCAGAGGGATGGAGGAATTCTGTGATTTGAGGAGGGATGACCGGCAGACACTGGGCTTTAAGACCCATATCTGCGCCATAGCACGTGCATGTCGCATGCCTGCACCTCCAGACCCTACACTGAAATTCTAACTTTCGGCATTTAAAAATGTGACTCTTGCTGAAGATAAGACCTTTCCAGAGGTATTGCAGCTAAAGCAAGTCCTTCAGGTTGGGCCTTGATTCAGTCTGACTGGTGTTCTTGCAAGGGAATTTGATCTGCAGGGATGTATACATAAGAGGAAAGTCCATGCTATGACACACAGAGGAAGAGGACAAGGACAGAGGCCTTGGTAGGAACCAAATCTGCCTACATGTTCAGCCTCCCATACAGCAATGACTTGATTTTCCTTCTAGAAGCCATGTATACATAGTCTGTTGTTTCATGCACAGCAGGGTCATATATTACTCCACTGACACTTGACTGGGAAACTGTTACCTGAATGCAGGGCGAAAGAAAGGGAATCTTTCATTGTTATCCTGCTGTATATCACACGAAAGCTATTAGCCAGGCATGGTTAAGGTGCAACAAGCAGACACACTGGTCTCCAGAATGAACAAGGGAGGCTTGGTAAATGGAGAGGAGGCACAAAGTAGTGATGAGACTTCTGCACCAAAGGAAGTGGCTGCAGCTGCCTTCGGAGACCTGATGCCTTCATAATGTGGGGATGGAGAGCAGTAGACCCAGGGAGCAGCAGGAAGAAGGGACTATGGCCAGCAGAGTGGCACCAAGTGCAGGAAGGGCCGGCACATGTTGCATATACTACTGGAGACTCTGAACACTCTTAAGAGGAAATTTTCAGGAACCTGGAGTTCACAGATCAGCAGTTTGAAGAAACGAGTAATGACCACTGAGTATTAATATTAATGTTCCTATATGTGTCCAGAAGGTGGTGAGCTTTGTGGAAATTACAGTTACACGCAGTAGGCTCCAGATCAGGTGCTGATGAAGAAATTTCTTAAAAGCTAAACATGGTGTATTGGAAAAGACAGACTGACAGACACATAATGGAGCACTGGGAAAAAAGTGAGATTTATGCAAGAATAGAAAGGGAGAGCCAAAGAGAAGCAGGTTTAAGCCAATGCAATCAACTTCCCAGGGCTGTTAAGGAAGATCTAATTAAAAGGATTTTGTAAGTAGAGCTTGCTACATAGATGGTTTATTAAGTGAGAAAGCTGAACTTTATTCAGGATTATCACAGGGAAGAATTTAATGGCATGAATAGAAAATATACTTGGAACCAAACTACTAATAGGCAAAAGAAAAAAAAAAAAAAAAAAAAAAAAAAAAAAAAAAAAAAAAAAAAAAAAAAAAA